>VWZV01010621.1:178172-284556 GCA_013397155.1 Irena cyanogastra | reverse complement strand
CCCCAGATTTAAGTGATAAAATTGCAACAGCTCCATGCTTCTCACTTCAGCCAGAAGCATAATGCACCACTGGGGATTTTTTTTTTCCAGGTTAAGACACAATGACAGGATGTGCCCCACAATATGAGTGGGCTTTTGTGGGCGCAGGGCTAACTAAATGTTAGGACCATTGAGAGCAATTCTTAAATATAAGGTGATCACAACAACATAAGACAAATAATACAAGTATTTAATATTATATCCTTAAAGCCATATGCTGCTTTCACTTCCTATTGCTCTTCCTCCTGTTCTCTGACTTTTAACACCTCCAGAATAAAACACCTGGAGAGTACAGAAAAGGAGGACAAGAGAGACAGAAAATGCAGAAAGGTGAGACACAGAGGAAAAGGGAATGAGATGTGCAGAAGCAGGCAAGAGGGGAAAACAACAGAGACTTTAATTAAAAAAAAAAGGAAAAAAAGGAAAGTATAAACTCTTAAAATACTAACAACAAAGATATTTATTTTTAATGCATGTTATTTTCCAGAATATGTATGATTTGTGAACCATTTCTAAAAAGTAACATACCAAGATCACAAATTTTTGAAGCATTTATATTTTTTCTAGAGAAAATAACATCACTTGAATACAATGGGCACATACCTATTCAGAAAAAAAGCAGATATTTAAGTGGAAAAAATGTTGATACCAGACCAATTTATCCTACCCAGAGAAAAAGGAGAAAACCCCTAGAAATACACTGTCTCATAGAATGCACCTCTGCTTTTTAGATCAACTAGAAAAGAAAAGACATCAGTGCAACCTGATGCTAAGGACCTCTCCTTGGAAACTGTTTGGGAGAAGTACTTAAAAGCACCCAACACGAACTGCAATTTCTGTGCAAAATCAAAGTGAGCCACCTCAGTCATGGTAGAGCTATATGAAGGAAGAGAACTTGCAAACATATTTTTCAGACTGTCTCCTTTCAAAGACTGTCTAATCAATTAAGACAAATGTTATATGTCATTATAATTACATGTACAAAATGCTAGCTAAAAGTGACTTTGATTCAGCTCAGATTATCAGGGTTATAATAAAAAGAAAATTACAATTCAGAGTTACTATGATGTGTCCATAATACAGTACTAATTATTATACTCCACAGCTGTAAAGAAATATATTTTGTATTATTTACTCACTGCTTGAACTTAATTTTTGTGGATTTGCTTCATCTACTTTTTATCATCAAGTATAATACTGCATCTTTAAGGGTACAAAAATTAGTGCTTCTAGTTGCTATAACTGATACTATTAGGCCATTTAACCTCATCACTATATCTGAGTGGAATTGAGTTAGGCAACAGAAATGTGGGCATGAATTTAATCTTCATGAATGTGCAAAGATGCTTGATTTGTGGCCACCACTATGCAAATTTCATTGCTATCTCTCCAACAATCAACCCTTAGATTTGGGGAGAAATGCCTGGTGGTTTTAATTGTGTTCTTGCTCCAAATACTTTGGGATGGTAATTTTCTAGACTATTTGCATATGTTGCATAAACCATATTTTGAATATACTTTTCAGACGAAAAATTTTTCATGTATTTATCCATTAACCCACTGCAGACCCCCCTGCTGACATTTGGGTTCAGAATTTTAAAAGATACAGAGCGCATTTAGACAATAGTCTTATTCCATAGGTACACACAAAAAGTTCAGAGGAATATCAGAATTATGCATGTGAAATGGAAGAAAAGCACTTGGGCAACTGTGCATAAAGGCAAAATCAAAGTTCCTGTGATACAGGAAAACCTCAGCCATTCATCTGAATATTTGTAACAGTTTTGAGCCTTACCAGTTAATGGAAGTCAAAGCTAGCCAAGAGCTTTTGGTTTTGAATTTTCAAGCTTTTCTAGAAGGACAATGTTACCCTACAAACCCTTCATACACCTGGATTTATCTCAAAATTCCATTGTCTCTTAGATTTTAATTAGGAAGTCAGAGTAGATATTGGTGATAGAATTATAGCAGCAAGGGGATATAATGCTATGAAGCAAGGGGAACACAACACTATACTTTGCACCTAAATCCCTTGTGGAAAGGCTTGCTCAAGATTTCCAAGGCCATTACCCTAAGTGAGGTCCTCCATTCATTAAATCGAAGACCTGAGCTGGATTTAACGACTGTTTGAATCGACGAAGAAACTTTACTCCCTGATTGTCTCCACTCTTTGAGTTAACAAAAACTAAAAGAGGACTGGCACAGGATGGCGGGCATGTGGCTTTCCAGAAACCTGTAAACATAGTTAGAAAGAATGAAATAAATAAGGTTTCCTAATATGAACAACACAAAAAGAAATCATGGGAAAGAGGAAGGTAGGGATGAAGGACAAAAGGAATATATTTTATCATGCATAATGTAAATGCTAAACTGAGTATTAGTCCTGCAAGGAAAACAAAATTGCACAAGATTTACCAGTTCTCTTTTTGTTTACTTGTTTCTGGTATTTTCAGTGCCTAGATATAGTAAAATCCTGAAGACAATAGCTTTATTGTGTTTCAACTGCTATTAACCTTTTAGAATACTTCTTAAGTCTCACCTTCACAGATTATTATCACATAATTGAATATATATTTCAGTTACAAGTGTTTGGTTTTCAATCTTATTTTGCTTTAACTTTACTGGGTCCAACTGGATCATTCACATCTGAATGAGCTTTTTAAGAGTACTCACAGATTTTAGAAGTTACTTGTACTCAGTTGAGAGTACTCCCAGGTGAGACTTCACATAAGAGCCTTTTTTTCAAACTGAGGTTTTACTACTGGGTGTAACAGAAACACTGAACAACAGAAGACCTTCAACTGTGATTCAAAGCTTATGAAAGCCAGTGCAGGTCATAACTAATTACAGCAGGCTCTCTACAAGGTCCTTAGTGAGAAGGAAGCACTAATGGACACTGTTGTCACTAACATGACTCGTCCATGGAGGTAATGGTTTCCCAGCAACACTCCAAAATCAGACATCACATGTATAGGTTTTGACATTTGTCTCCGGCAGTATTAAAATGATTATGTTGTTTTCAATTACTAAAAAAAATATTAAAGCTACAAATAAAAAATTTCATTAAGGGATGCTAATTTAATTCCACATTATCATAATGTCTCATTTCAAATAAGGTTTGATTAATTAATTTAAATGCCAAAAAACGTAATTTCGCATATTGAACAATCTTCCTGGCATGAGCAATAAATGACAGCATGATGTCTAAGACACCACAAAGCAAATAAATAGAGTGAATATATACAGCATACACAATCACTTTCACTAACTTCATGTAAAAAAATTCATTGAATTGTGTTCAAGTCGTTGGTCTACTTTACCATCGACACAAACCATAAAATTAAAGCAGTTAAGATTTTGTGATACTTCTTTTTTAAATCCACTCCCTGCCTTGAAGTGCAGTCTCCTGCTGTTGATGTGTCTCTATCCTGGACAACCAAAAAGCATCACTGAGTTTTGAGCATCTGCTGGGTTTTTATCTGTGCGTTGCAGGACTTTTACACTGCTTATATTAAAAAAAAAATAAATTAAGAGAAGCTATGGAAGCAATTCCTCTCTTAAGACTGGTAAAGTAGTTGTTGAATCTGAGCTGTTGAGCTAACTTATCTCTGCATAATGCAAAATTATCCAAAATTTGAGAACTCACAGAAGGAGTGGTGTATGCCAGGCTGGCATCAGCCCACTTCATCTGAGGACTCTAATCATTCACTTGAAATGTTTCTAAGGGTCATAAGTAAAATGGAATAAAATTTCTGCTGGGACAAATTTAAAAAACATGACAGTTGAATAATTCTCTAAAAACCTACACAGAAAATTATACTTCTCTCTAAATTTGCAGACTGCACTCAGCTGCTCAGCAGAAGGATTTTAGCCTTGTTTATTTACATGGATCTCAATAGCACTGGAAGTGCAGAGGCACCACTGAACACACTACAGTACTACGTACCATCGGAGTCTATACTGTTCAGTGCTGTTGGAGGGATGATCGATACCTTACATTGGCCAAGTGGACATTTACGAGGGTACAGATCTTTACAGGCCGTGTGAACCTACAACAGAAACAAAAATTTATTTTCCTTCAGTGGAATTTTGAGGTGAAAATACAACTGATACCATGTTATCTATGTTACAAAAATGGACTCATATTTAACATTCAGGTGTAGAGTGACAAGGAGTGAAACTAGGAAAAAACCCCAAATGTTCAACCACAGAGCCTTGTTACTAATTCAACAGAACATTATTTTGGACAACTTCATCTTCAGCTACCCCTATAGCAGGTAAGACTCATCCTTTCAAGGGAATCACTTGCCCCCATCCACAAGGAAAGAAGAAACAAGCTCCCAGCATCTGTGCTGGTGGCAGCAGGCAAAACAATAGCTCTGTATCTTCCTGGTCCACTGGGGCTGTTCTGGGAAACATATGTGCATTAAAGCTAGCACACCTATCAAGCCAAAACTATATCCCAAAGTTGGGTTGCATAAACTCCATATTGTAAAGGTCTCTTCCACAGATATTGGAAAGAGAGGCACATGCAGACATGGCAGCATTTCACCTAAATTTCAGGTCACCTCTGGAGATGGCAATCATTTCCTACCGCTCATTCACAGAGCCTTGGATATGCCAGGAGCTTCAACAATAAATAAACTGCTGACTTGCATAAGAAACCCATCTTTTTAGACAAGTTGATATAATTAAGAGAAAACATATATTCGGGAAACTTATATACTCGGGAAACAGCAGTGGTGAGTTAGGGAGTTTCAACCAGCAGCCTACAGATTGCCCTGAAGAAGAGAAAGTTAAGATTTTGCACTAATAAACACATTAATATTAATAAATATTAATATAACATATGAATAAAATATTAATAGAGAAATGGCTACAATAAAAAATACAAGAAAGTAACATGATTATTAGGCATATGGAACAGCACCTGAACATTCAGCTAACAGCTAGAAGAAAGCAGAGAAAACACATTGGAGATGGTAACACATATTAAAGAAAAGCTGCATCTGTAGCTGTATTAAAAATTGATTGTGCAAGTAGGACAGTGATCAGAAATTCTGAATGCTTGAGAGACGTGAGTTTGCAGAGGCTGCCTGCTCCTACTTAATCCAAAGGCAGGTTGTGAAATGGCAAAACAAAAATAATGGCAAGCAATAAAGCTGCCAAACTACGAGGTGCTTGGGTGTGGTTCAGCACACCTACCATAGCTTTACACCAAAGGCACTTCCAATCCTGCAGGCGTAGAACACTGCCACAAGTCTTGTCGCAGACTGCGCATTTGGCACTGACGGGCAGGTTTCCCTCTAACCACTGGTGAGGCATAGCTATCTGTGGAGAAGGAGCCATTAGAGTTAAGTACCCAGAAAGAGAAATAAAGGCTTTTGTCTCTCAAATATAGAGGGATTTAAACTATTTCTCACAGCTGTACCCTTTCATCAAAGAAGCAGGTATGCTGGTCAGCCAGGATAAGGGACACTGATGCACAGAAGGCAACTGCAATGCATGGACTTCTCTGGTGTTCCACATGCTGGGCAGAAAACATGACACGTGAAGAAGGGAGACCTGTCTCACTCATGGTAGCAATAAACCGTAACACAACGGGGCAGTTAAGTCCAGAGACTCTGTCATACAAACAAGTTCCCACTCAGTTATGTTGACTACATGACATAAACCAATTTAAAATACCTAAAATTCATAAGAATAGGCAAGACAACAGAATTCCTCTGTCACTTCACTTACCCACTCACCACGGCTGGTAAGTCACTGCTCTATAAACAGTCTCAAATGCAGTGCAAAGCTTTACTCAGTGCACTCTTTGTCCCATTAATAACCATGGGCAACTCAGGACATTCAGGTGTTCAACTTAGTACCAGCCTTCTAATACGAAGCTTCACACCAGTGGTTCATACACATCTGTGTTTGTAAAAATAGTCCATTTATCACAATCAACCTCTCAAAAGCTTTTGTTGTTTCTCCTGCTAATTTTAAAATTCCTGCTTTCATCACCAAAATACCCTCGCAATTCAGTGAATTCCATACGGGCCTCCTGGGGAACTGCTCCAGGGAAAGAGGACAAAAATTACACTGCCAAAAGAGCACGGTAACAGTGTAAAATACCACCTTTGCTTAAGAGCAGTAGGAACTTCTGGGAGCAATTCTCCAGCTGCAGAGTTTCTCTGCATGTGGCCTTTAAAACCTTGTAATACATCTGCAATCTAGTGCCCACAGTTGCTAGACTTGTCTTGTGAGATAGGAATGCAACTTTTGTATTAATATCATGTTAATCTTTGAACAGTGTTCAGGAAAATAGCCACCTACCATTAACTTCAATGGGTCACATGGCAATATTTCCGTGGTTGGGCTTTTTTTTTTTCCCTAAAGAAGAAACAGCTTTGGAAAATACTGTAAATATGAATAATACTTACACCATCTTCATCTTCAATGATGTCTTTTCCAATTGAGGCTAATGTAGTCCACTTGCAGTTATTTGTTGCTCGGACAGCACATCTTTTATGTGCTTTAAACTTACACACTGCAAGACACAGATAAACATATATATCCTGTGTTATTTGCTGTATTTCAGCAATACACACCTTTTAAAAAATTAAACATGGATATCTCATAAAATAGCCAAGTACAGGTCACTTAGTGTTGCACACATGACACAAAACAGCTAAAAGAATATTCAGTTCATAATCACTCCAGCTTTAACTCTCTAAACCGGGTTCAACTGCTTAGCTGTAGCCCATGCCAAATGTGCCCTGAAACCCACATTGGTCCCCATTTTTTCAGGTGCAAGGTACAATATATCTTTAACTATGGGTTTGCCTTTTCCACTCCTCTGGTAACATGGCTCAGATATCTGACTTAAATTTGCAGGAAGTCATTGGAGACTGTTTCACAAAAGTATTTTGAATCAGGAGCTCTGTTTCTTTGCTCAAAAGATGCCTTTGGGGCACCATGCTGGGCCTATTTTTCTCAGAACATGAGAAAGTGAAGGGTTTACGTGGTGATATTTTTATTCAGGACACTGAGGATTACAAAATTTTCCAAGAGCCTTTATCAAATCAGGAAGAACCTTACTTTTTGCTGCATTCTTTATTAAAAGTCTGCTAATTGGAATACCAGCACATGTGTGTAGTTAGGCAGACATTCCGACAACCTAAAAACTATTTGAATTTTGTTCAACTTAATTAATATGCCTAGCTAATGATACCATATTAGACCAAACAGATGGACGCACCCAAACTGTGGGTAATTCTTCTACTGGAAGTGCATGATGTAATTCTATTTAGAGTGCATTATATAAATTATTTTGGCAAAGACCATTAAAGGTTTATGAGAACTAGCCAGTTGATCAGAAGTAGTAGTCTCTTTTCAAACAAATATTTGACAGGAAATTATCAAGGCTTTGGCCCATCGCTTATCTACCATTAAAAAACATTAAGCCATGGTACAAAATGTCTTGTGAATAATAAATTTTCCATTTTAATTTCACTGATCCATTGCCAGATCAATTTAAAAAGTGAATTGAGACTATGTAAGCAATATCTGAGTTTGAGAGCAATCCTCACTGCTCTGGGAGATGTGTGAAAGTAAGTGCTCAGCTCTCACTTTCTTACTTTCTAGAAAAAAAGAGAAAGAAAGAAAACAAAGAAGTTTCATTGTTTTTACAGTAACTGTCCAAGTCATTTCAAAAAGCAGCATTCATACAATCACAGAATTATTTGGGTTGAAAGACACATTTAAAGATCATTTCGTTCTTTAAACCCCCTGCCTGCTGTGGACTAGGACATCTTTTACCAGACAGGTTGCTCAGAGCTCCATCCAGCCTGGCCTTGAACACTTTCAGGGATGCAGTGTTCACGACTTTTCTGGGCAACCAGTGTCTCACTATCATCACAGTAAAGAATTTTTTCCTACTAGCTAATCTCAACCTACTCTCTCTTTGAAGCCATTTCCCCTTGTCCTGTTATTGTAAAAAGTCTCTCTCCATCTTTCTTGCAGGCTCCCTCCACGTACTGGAAGGCTGCAATTACATCACCCCAAAGCATTCTTTTTTCCAGGCTGAGTAATCCCAACTGTCTCAGCCTTTCCTCACTGGAGAGGTGCTCCAGCCCTCTGATCATCTCCTTGGTACTCCTATGGACTCACTCAAACAGGTCAATGGTTCCCAACCTAAGAAAGCCATGGACTTGTTGGAGCAAGACCGACACAGACTCAAAGTGTGCAAATATCCCAAAACTGTCAGCTAACAGGGTGGACTGACTTTTTCCAAACAGCTCAGCATCACATTGCGTGTTTGCCAACCTAAGCTGGTTCCAAACATCTAATGAAGCCAGCTCTCACAGAAGCACAGAAATAAAGGCTGTATTTTCAAGTGATGGACCATGAGCAGTTTTCACCACTTGAATGTTTCAGAGAAGATATGCCACTGAATTCAGCTCCCTACTCATAAATGATAAGCACTTGCTTTGCCACACAGATCAAAATACAACAAATCAGGGATGAGGAGGAATAGAAAATTACAGATTACAAAGTAAGAGAATGTTCAAACCCTACTGAGCTGTGATTGAACTTGATCTTAGGAACCCTGTATTCAGCTTCTTGCCCAACAAGGCAAGGACAAAATCAATCCCAGGCTCCAAAGAGTTCCAGCAAGCCACTCTGCAGAGGGCAAGTGACAGGTAATGTTTGCTTTGTAAGTACTATAAAAAACCTAAACCAAATCTCAGATCAGACTCTTTGGGTCACCCCCCTGCAACCCCAGTATCACGAAACAACAATTTATGTCAATCTGAACATTAAATATTACCAACAAGAATAACCTTAAGACACAGCAGTAACTTGCAAGCAAAGAAAGGAAAATTTTAAATCAAACCTCATTATTAGTTACCACTATGACCTAACTTATTTTGTCCCAGATTACACTGAATCCCATTCATGAATCAGTATGATAGCTGAAGTCTTTTGGAACACATGCAAACACATGGCTAGACATCAACTGCCAGTACTTCGCCAATGAAAGCCAAAATATGAGAACAGTTAAGTTACTCAGGAAACTTTGCACCACAATACAGTTTCTGAATGCAGGTGTGCAGTTGTTGGTTGTATGACCATACACTTTTAGAGAACAGGACCCTCATCACTGCATGTAATGGATGATTCTCAATAAATACTATTATTGTTGTTGTTGTTGTTACACCCAGTAATACCACTACAATTAAGACTTTTTTTCAATACTGTATATCTTCAAAGCATCAGGGAGTTCAGAACAGCTTCAACTGATTTTTGCAGTTATAGAAAATAGCATTTCTGTGATACAGGCTCCAGGTTATAAACAATGCACAACTACTGATTTGATCAAAAATCTTATTTAAATGTTTTCCCCAGCATCACAGAAAGGTACATGTGAAAGAAAATCACAGAACAGTTTTCTACTACTCCATTCTTTAACAACAAACATCCCTCCTCTTTCTTGCTGCTTCATTCACTATTCACTCTGCAGACTGTGCAGAAAATGTGGTAAAATTATCAGAGACAATGACTGTGCAAGGAGTGCCCATACAATTCCCTGGGTAATGGGTAAGAACAACAGGGTTTTGTGGGCAAAACCCCACAATCATAATGGAAAAAGACAAAGTGCACAAAATGCATTTGCAGAGGTAATTTAATCCCAGTATTTCCTTACTGATTGACTTCATCATCCTAAAGTGTTCTTACAACATTGTTTGTGCAATGCATCACAGGAGAATGCAGTTTAAGAGAGTAGCTACACTTGATATTCAACAATCAAGATTCTGTCATGATAAAAAAAATGCTACATGAAAAAATAAATTTCTGAGAATAATCATAAAGGCAGTGCTCCACTGGCAATGACTTAGAAATGTGGTATTGATGCAGAGTAACTGAGGTTACAGAGCTCTGGAAGAGTTTCTGTAGATGATATATCATTCTTTAAGCTTCTTTGCCTAAACATTCCATATTTAAGCTAAACTCTGAGGAGCATAAAAACCAAAACCTTTTCTTGATTCAGCTAGTTTGGAATAATTCCTAAAGTAAGGCACAGAGATCATAATTACTCTGTCCTAGTAAAGACTGGATGAGCATTGCAGAGATCAGCCCTTTAGCTAGAGCAACACAACACACAGATAACTTTGGAAAAGTAGATTATCTTTTGAGAAGACCAAAGAAAGAACCTGTGGGAAGAACAGCAATGCATTTCAAAGGAGAGTCTGATTAATTTTTTGTAGAAGTCAACTGTTTGTTGAGCAGTAGCAAGAATGAAGCCTGGTTTGTTGTAACTTAGATTGATATATATATATCAATTTTCTGGCTTCTAAAAAGGTGCAAGTTCACACTAGTCTTTTACCTAGCAAAGACATTAACCTATCATCTTTTTCCACACTAATTTCCACAAGACTTAGAGTATCTTCAGGGTGGCCTGCAATTAATTTGGCCAATCTTTGCCAAAGGCTGCTGGGATAGAAGTTGCCCTGAAGGAAAAAGTCACCCTTCATCTCCAAAAGAAATGTGGCTTGATTTGTGGTCAGATTTAAAAAATCAGTTGTGCAGGGCTGCTGGAAAACAGCAATTTTAAGAGAATAAAATAATACAGGACAACTAAAGTATCAAAAGCTGCAAGATATCAGCAATGGGGTTTATTTTTACCTGTAGTTAAGAGTCTAGAATCAGATCCAAAAGACTCTCAGCTACTTTCACGACAACTTGGTGCGCCACTAACTCAAACCACTAACAGGAGGAAGAGCTCAATTATCTCTTGAAAGAGCCTCTCATGCTTCTCAATACAAGGCATAATACAGTAGCCTGGGATCAATGACCACACAAATAATTGAATTTTGTATAGATATAAATGGATTCCCAGTATAAAGCAGTGCTGGAGGTTTGAGAAGCCATGCATGAATATTTAAATAGGCTTTCTAAATTATGTAATGGGGAAAAGCAGCACAGAACAAGTCTGGGGAATGTTAAGACTCCAAACTTCCCAGACTGTCCTTTAAACCATATACACTGCTAATACAGGTAAGATAAAGAAAAAAATAGATTATTAAATGCATTAGAAGTGCACATAGAAGAAGCAAGTATCAAACAAAAATGCAATTTTTAGATGAAGAAATTAAGTATGATGGGTTTTAACATGTATACATAATTGCAGAGAAAGTATAAAGTATTACAGTAAATGAGTCAAATGTCAAATTATTTAGATTAATATATACAACTAAAGATTTATTTTTTCCTATTTTATTAAAAAAAAGAATAAAATAGATATAAAATAGAAGCTAAGAAGTAAGAGGAGGTAAACTTATTAATAGACAAAGGGATATCACAGTATCTACATATAAAACATTCCAGGTCATACGCGACTATGAAACTGTGGAACAGTGAAAGGAAATCTAAATCACTTTCTCAAGCTATTTTTAAAAACTGTCATCAGAAATGTGGATAAACCTTACAATAAGCATTAGTTTGTCATAAGTTATACAGAAAGGTGACAAACTCCAAATCTGGAAATTATGGGACCTTCCCTAATGTAAAGTTAAAGTCAACACCCTGTATATTAAAAACATACATAGATGCAAAATTAGACAGTGAAAAAACCATAAAATGGTGAACTACAGACACTAGCATTGATAATTTTCGATAAATTATACTTTCAAAGTAGCTATAATACTAACTTAGGAACGGATAAATTCTTTATGAAAGTCGTTCCTTTCCTTTGCCCGAGCAAACATAACTGTGTTTGTACACAGAGGCAATACAGCTGCATTCTAGTTAAGCACATCATATTTCCATCTGTCAGTATCAGACATTGAGAATACCATAATCGCCTTTAAACTGTCCAAAGGACTTACACACAGTGGAAAACATTCACCAGAGAAGCTGGAAGTAACCACGCCACTTCTAATTTCTACAGAAGGGATTTGTCCTGCTCCTTGGCAACTGCACCATTAGCTACATTAAAAGCATGGAGAATTTGGGACAATGGGTTAATGTTCCCTTTGTAAGATTTCCTTAATACATATTATTATCCTCAAGTATTATAACAGCATCAATAACAGAAATGCATTTGCAATTAGGTTACATACATCCAAAGAAATCAAATTATGAATGGTGTAACTGTAACTCTTTTCTGGGCAGTCAGCTATTTTAGTAATTAAATATATCTACATTTTATATATCTCATAAGGTCACACAGATGCTTTATTTTCTGCTGGCTTCTAACACAAGCAGACTTGTTACCACTTCTCCACAGACCTTACAGGAATAAGAAAATAAGCTGTTTCAGGCATATTATAATTATTTGTTCATTAAATATAATTTCTAGCTAAATGCTGAAGTCTTAGCCACACTTCCTTTTTCTTTGGGCTGGATTTCCCCTGTTGAACCATCAAATGCAGTCATCTGCATCTCTACCCCCTGACAGCATGAGAGAATTTTTAAAGCAGTAAATCAGTGTGTACTGCAGGATCAGGCAGCAGCAATAGAGCAAACAAGAACTGGAGGGGAAGAGTCATAACCCTTTGTTTAGTGTTAAGAATGGTTTTAGATTTGGGGCAGAAAATACCATAATGATTTTTTTTTTCTGAGAAATGCTGATTCTGCAAACCAATAAGACTATTTTGTTCCACATTTTTGATATGAAAATTAAATAAATCCTATATTTTCTTGCAAACCCTCCACCCTGTACACTCCAAACTGGTTGCTGCAACAGGATGAAGCGTTCTATTGAAAAAGGCGCCTGGAGCAACAGGAAGGTGAGGCAGATCATTAGTAGTCCCTCTGCCTGGAAGAGGGTGACTCTCATGCAGACTTTTCTCCCTCCAGGCTCTTTTCTCACTCATTATTTTCAGGATCATTACTCCTACTGAACTTGTCTACACACATAGCATGATAACCAAGGGGAAGCAATCATTATTTTACCTTCGCAGGACAGGCCATGAGAAGTGACTCCAGAGAGGCTCTCTCTGCACACGTTGCAGAAGGTGGGTCGGGCGTGGGAGCAGGCGTACCAGTTATGCATCCCTGAGAAATGTTCCACATTAAACTGTGCGGTCTAGTAAAGGAGAAGTTAAGACAAATTTGCAAGTACAGAACACAGCTACGGTGACTGACATTATGCACGGTTCCATATTACAGGGGACGACAGTGAAATGCTCACCAAAAGGATTTTCCAAAGGGTATTTAGCCTGCTCTCCCTTCAAAATTCTACACCAAAGTGCGATAATAAGCTCTCATTTTGCTAGTGAAGTTCTTAATGTGGAGCTTCACTCTGACATTAGACACACTTTTCACACTAAGAAGGGTGAATACTCCAGTTCCGTGTCCTGTAGCTTGATCTGTTGAGCTAGAGCAGGTAGCACCAAGAGGGATGTCAGCTTACCTCATAGTGTTCTCTGGACTGAACAGACTTCAGAGAGCTTATCCAGTCCTCCATCTCTTTCCTGTTCTCAGCACACAATATTAGCCTCCTAAATGGAGTGATTATCTGAAAAAGATAACACATCCTGATTAATCCAGATAGTAAAAAACATGATAGACTGATATTTAATGTACTCTTCCCCATAAGATGATGCAAAAGGATGACACATCCTACAAGGCAAGACACTGAACATTTAAAAATATTTTCTTTAATGCACTACCAGCAACAAAAGCATTTGCTTTTCCTTGTACAGTTCCCAAGTTTCAAATCAGGCTTTGCTTCAGGTCTCTGGAATCGACATTGATCATTACCCTTTCTCAGTTCTTTGTCTGTGCACTGAGATTTAAATGCTCAAATGTCAGGCACTGAAATGCTAAAACAACCATTCTGGAAATTACTATTTCACTAAGACTGCAATCCTATTTCATAACTGCATCATAGCAACTGCAAGGTCCATTCCAATTGCTAGAGACAAAATCATATCAAAATCAGATACCTGGAAGTCTTAAACAACCACGAAAGCTGTCATCATATTTCACTGTCTTGTATACTGATAATATATTTACACAAATTTATACACAAAAAAAAATTTAAAACAGCACTTTTTATATCCAACTATATCAACTCAGTATAAGAGCACATATAAATCTTTATAAAAAAGCACAGAGAACAAAAGCAAACAGTTGAAATCATATCCTACTAGGACAATTGAATGAATTCCTGGAACAAGTTGATGGTGGGAATTTTTCAGTGGTCTAGAGTTGGATTCTAGAAATCTGAAAATACTGTACCAAGGAGGTTCAGAGTACAAGCTGCTCTACCCTCTCCCTAAACAGTAGAAAAATAATCAAAATAACAGGAAGGCAGCAGAAACTATCAGCTAACTCCCACTGAAATTATTTTGAGCACTGCATTAAAATAGACAAAGCAGTTTCTTACATAGCAAAGAATTTAAAACAAGTACAAAAAAATACGGAAAGTTATTTGTTTGGTTGTAGAAAGTCTGAAAATAAAATTAAATCCTTTATCAGTATTATGCATTAATCTATTGCATAGTATGTACCACCAACACTTGCAAATCAAATAAAACAGAGAAAGGACCACCAAAAATGGTAATTCTGATTATTCTTTTAAATCCTACAAGTTAGACATTACAACATTTGCACAATATTAGCAGACACTTATGTACAGCTGCAGTTACTTACCCGGTCCCTGCCGTAAATTGTCTCTAGCCTTGATTTGTCCTATCCACTCCTTCATTAAACTGAGCTGCACTTTAACATATCTCAGAGGCGACGTAACTGAAGTGCAGCAGGCTGCAAGTCACATGGAGGGGAGGCAAAACCCTTTGGGCTTGCCCTTTTTTTTTTTTTTTTTTTTAATGTACTCACTTCACATGGAAGGGAATAGTTTCTTTGTTTTCTGTTTCCTTCAATCTTGCTTAAGCTATTTAATAAGGTTTATTAGAAGCTCTCCATGGCTTTTCCTAAAGAACAGTTTATGCAAAGAGCAATGCTTCTCTCATTAGTTTGGAGCCAAACAGACGCTTTATTACTTCAAAATGTTTTTCTAGGCCAGGTCATCCAATGAAGCCAAGAAAAGTCATTAAATCATAATATAACCCTGGCTCCAACAACAATCAGCATTCTGCTGAAATTTCCAGGTTTCAGTGGACACAGAAATCTTATTTGGGCAAATACAAGCCACAGATTATTTCCTATTATATAGGATGAGATTATAATACAGATTAAATTATAAATAAATAAATGATAAATCCACCCAAGACTTGGCACGTTACATCCATCCTTCTGCCACATTTATTACTGATTCTAACCAGTAACCAGACATTGTGAAATGCCATTAAGCAACAACAGTTGCACTCATTGCTGAAAACTCCTGACTAATCTTGATCTTTTCAACTAATATTTTTATATATTACTCCTGTCTTCAATACTACTAGTCACAATCCACTGTGCATCTCTCCATCCTTCCACCCACCCATCCCAAAATTAAGGCCCTGGTTCAGTTGCTAACACCTAGTTACCTAGAGCCAGTGAAGACACCCTCTGGTATCCAAAGTTTTGGCATGGGAGGGGTAAATATGACAGAGGACCAGAACAGCAGCTGTAAATAACCGAGGTGGGACAACAAACTTCCTCTCAAAATGCACTATGCACTGCACACCCATTTGTTGGCAATGGAATCACATCACCAAACACTGCTAACCAATACATGTAAACATACCAGAAATTCATATA
The DNA here is from genome assembly GCA_013397155.1 of Irena cyanogastra. NCBI lineage: Eukaryota > Metazoa > Chordata > Aves > Passeriformes > Irenidae > Irena > Irena cyanogastra. The sequence continues at coordinate 268,815 of VWZV01010621.1, read as the reverse complement.
TTCCAGCTTCTTACTAAAATCAGAGCGCAAAAAACTTAATAAAGTTCACAGCATTGCAACAGTCTAACTCAATAGGATACTATCAATCACATGAATATAGGATCAATTATTATTGCTGCTACAAAAATTAAGCAGGAAGTTGGAAGATGTACATATTTGTAAATAGAATTAAACTACATATTCTCTTTGATTTATATATTTGCAACAATAAACTTCAAGAAGATACCTGATAACATAAAAAAAGACAAAATGCATTTTATGCAAGAAGTATCACCAATTCTTGAAATTTTTTGAATAAAATAAAATAGGAACTAAGAAGCCCATTTAGCTTCTCATCTATTTCAGTCTACAAAATCATGGAGAAAATGTACTCATTATTTTTTAGATATTTCATGTAACATAAGAACTCAGAGAACCAAGGAAACCGTTAGCAAACAACAAGCCTTTTTCTCTAATTGCAAAGCATTCTTTAGACTTGAAAAGTATTCCCAAAGGATGCTGAGGAGATGAAAAGTAAAAATGTCCAAAAAGGCATTCAAAAAATTAATCACAAATAAATGCATCATATACTGTAAAAGACAGTATCTTCAACTCATCAGGTCCTCAAAAATCCAACAACGAGTCCATGTTGGGAAGTGACTCAAGGGTAAGAATCACTGTGTATGCTCTGCCGTTTCTACTTCATTCTTTAGTATTATCTACTTCAGTATTTACTATTATTATTATATTTTGATTCTACTTAATTTTATGAGCTTTACACTAACTCAGCATATCTTTTCCTGTTTATCCTACATTGAGATTAACTTCCTAAACCTTCTTATTTGCATTTATACAGATGGCATGCTTTCTTCTGAATTCTTACACAATGCTATGATTAACTAAGTGGGATGTTTGAAGTTCATTCACTAAAGACAGCTGAACCGGTATACAGACATAATCAAAATTAAATGGATGCAACTGACCTCAAAACAATTTTCCTGCCATGTAAATTTGAATTTAACTAGTAATCTTATCTCATTGCATGTATTCATATTTAGAGTCCTGTATATTCTCTTTTACTGACCCAAGCCAGCACCTTTTTGATCTTTGCTGCTCCAAATATTATTATTTGTATATTGCTCTGAATTTGCTGAACTCAAGGAAGGAAGGAAGGAAGGGAGAGAGAAAGAGAGAGAGAGAAAGAGAGAGAGAGAAAGAAAGAGAGAAAGAAAGAGAGAAAGAAAGAGAGAAAGAAAGAGAGAAAGAAAGAGAGAAAGAAAGAGAGAAAGAAAGAGAGAAAGAAAGAAAGAAAGAAAGAGAAAGAAAGAAAGAAAGAGAAAGAGAGAAAGAGAGAAAGAAAGAGAGAGAGAGAGAAAGAAAGAGAGAAAGAAAGAAAAAGAAAGACAAAGAAAGAAAGAAAGAAAGAAAGAAAGAAAGAAAGAAAGAAAGAAAGAAAGAAAGAAAGAAAGAAAGAAAGAAAGAAAGAAAGAAAGAAAGAAAGAAAGAAAGAAAGAAAGAAAGAAAGAAAGAAAGAAAGAAAGAAAGAAAGAAAGAAAGAAAGAAAGAAAGAAAGAAAGAAAGAAAGAAAGAAAGAAAGAAAGAAAGAAAGAAAGAAAGAAAGAAAGAAAGAAAGAAAGAAAGAAAGAAAGAAAGAAAGAAAGAAAGAAAGAAAGAAAGAAAGAAAGAAAGAAAGAAAGAAAGAAAGAAAGAAAGAAAGAAAGAAAGAAAGAAAGAAAGAAAGAAAGAAAGAAAGAAAGAAAGAAAGAAAGAAAGAAAGAAAGAAAGAAAGAAAGAAAGAAAGAAAGAAAGAAAGAAAGAAAGAAAGAAAGAAAGAAAGAAAGAAAGAAAGAAAGAAAGAAAGAAAGAAAGAAAGAAAGAAAGAAAGAAAGAAAGAAAGAAAGAAAGAAAGAAAGAAAGAAAGAAAGAAAGAAAGAAAGAAAGAAAGAAAGAGAGAGAGAGATAAAGAAGAGCTCTATAACACAATGCAAAGGAAGCATTACAGGAACCACTGGAAGACCACAATAAGAAAACTCTTAAGTCTTGAAGGAGCTCAGGTGCCAACAGTTCACATGCTGACAAAGCAGGAGACAAATCACAAAAGATGAAGACAGTCAAAAGGTCTTAAAAAATATATAAGATTATTATCCTTTGAAAATTTTCACCATTGTCAAGTAGCCAAGAATTCATTGCTGATTTTGGAAAAAAGACTTACCAAGAGCAGATACTGCAGTATAGTGGAAAGTAATAAAATAGAGGTGGTTGGAATAAAAAATACTTTTAATGCAGTAGGCATTGGGAAAGAGCGAGCATATACAGTCTTAAAAGTTGAAGACAACCAACACAAACCCTAAAAAATCCCAGGAAATAAAGAATGTCTGAATGGGAAGTAAAACTACGCATTACTGCAAAAATGTTCCTGTTCTGTTCAGAAAAGTTGGGGAATTTTTTTGAATGGGGAATGAGGGAGAGAACAAGAGATCACTGTTCACTCTGCTACCACATAGGTCTTGCCTTTAATTGGAACTTTCACACAAACACTATGATAATTTAGCTTCTAAAAATAAACTTATATATATATATGTACATACACATCTTGAAATTACTTGGATGACATTTCTAATAGTTAAGTTTGGGGCCACTACTGCAACTTTTCTTTCAGACAACACTTATTAGGAACAAGCTTAACATCTTGAAAGGAAATAAAATTGTCATCAAATTCAGAGTAAATTTGAAAGTCCTCACTTCTTTCAGTGGGCATAGCCTAACCAGTAACATTCTATATGCCTTCAGCCCAGTGGGTTTAGACTAAAATCTATAAAATAAAATCATAGAGAGTTCGATTAAAGCCTATTGCCTAATTTTTATTCTATTTTTATACTATCAGCAATATATAAGAAAATACAGTTCCCAAAGCTTGATGGCTCCAGTTCTGGCTTCTTTTATTAATTCAAAATGAAGACAGAGTGTTTGCTAATCAAGAGAAAAGTGCTCTATACCTAAATAGCTACAAAGCAGCTATTGTAAAGCATTCTGCTTCCTGCAACATGATATTAGCATTAAGGCACCTTCTGCTACTCTGAACTATTATCAGGCATTACACTAATAGCACTTTGTATGGCTGATCTTGAATTAAATTACTAATGTAGAAATATCACTTAGAATCTGAAAGGGGTGGGGAAATGGTTTTCCTGTTGTCTGGACAGATGCTTTTAAAATATCTTTCTGGAAATAATGAAGAGAGGATGATACAGAGAGAGTACCCCCAACTCTCTTCTTAGGGACCATATTCAATGCCTGGAGCAGCAATGTAACACTAAATGCTTCCTAACTCCTCTGTGCTTACAGATGAGGGCGAATCAGTATGGGCAAATACAAAGATAACATGTTCTGCCTCCCTTGCTTTTTGTCTGCCTCTTCTTCTCCTGTTCTTGTGCAGGTGGGTCTGTATGAGTGTGGGAGGTGAAGGCACCTCCACCAACGGTGGAAGTAGACTGCTGGGGTCATTGATGCTCCCACACCTTCCAGAACTTGTCTGCAAAAATCACAGCGCTAACAGCTGGACATTTTTCTAGAGTATTCATCATTTCTTGGATACTAAATAAATTATAACAGTACTGTCACTGTCAAGGTGTAGTTAGTTGGTGCTTTATGGTGAATCGTCATTGTTATTTTTCATGATGAGTCAAGCCAGGCGAAAGTATAAATTACAAAGACAGGGGAGGAGTTAAAAGCAAGGTGGATAATAAATGGTTAATACATTTGCCTGAGTACAATACAGAATTTATAATCAGAACAATTAGCTCTGTCTTCTCCGCTAAAATGTTGCTTCCCTCTTTTTCCTGACCTTCTCCTATTTCACTGTTCCCAAGCTCACAAATATTGATGTAAAGTGTGGTTTTGGCTCCAACAGTAAAAAACTCTAATGAGGAAAAAGGAAAGGATTAGTCCCACACAGCGTCTCCTGCACCAATACAACACCAGAACAAGTGAACTTAGCAAAAAGGACAAAAATGGTTATATAATTGAAAAAAGGTAAAGGGACTTCATTCTGCAGTAGAATCCAGCCTGGGTAATTTAGGTGGCTTATCTTACAGCACACTGAGCAAAACTGAAGGAGCATCTCGCAGAATACCACCAGGCACACGGACAAAAAAGCAGCTGGGAACAGACAGCATGGATTCATTCACCAAGGGCAAGTCATGTTTTTTCAACCTGTGATGAAATGACTGGGCTGGTAGACGAGGAGACAAAGGTGGATATTGTTCACCCTGCCTTCAGCTTTCAGCACTATCCCTTAAGATCCTCCTAGAGAAGCTGATGAAGTATAGGCTGGATGAGCAGACTGTGAGGTGTGCTGAAAACTGGTTGCATGGCCAGGCCCAAAGGGTGATGATCAGCAGCACAGAGCATGGCTGGAGGCCAGTAACCAGCAGTGTACCTCATGGGACAGAACTGTGTCCAGGCTTGTTTAAGATCTTCATTAATGATCTGCATGATGTGGTAGACTATATCCTCTGCAGGTTTACTGATGACAGAAAACCAGGAAGGAGTGGCTGGTACACCCAAGGGTCACACTGCCATCCAGAGGGACTCCAACAGGTTAGAGACATGAGCTGGCAGGAACTCATTAAGTTCAATAAGAAGTCCCAAGTCCTGCACCTGGGAAGGAACAACCCCAGGCATCAGTGTACCCTGTGGGCCACCCAGCTGGAAAGGTAGAAAAGGACCTAGAGTACTGTTGCATAACAAATGGAGCATAAGCCAGCTACATGCCCTTGCAGCAAAACAGGCCAGTGGTACCCTAAGCTTCTGGTCCAGGGAGTGAACCTGCCCCTCTGCTCAGCCCTGGCGAGGCCTCACCTGGAGTGCTGCGTCCAGTTCTGGGCTGCTCAGTACAAGGGATACATGGACACGCTGCAGACATTCCAGTGAAGGGACTGGAGTATGTGATATGTGAGGAGAGCCTGAGGGACCTACAACTGTTTAGCCTGGAGAAGGTTCAGGGGCATCTTATATATGTAAATCCCTGAAAGGAAGATGCAAAGAGGACAGAGCCAGGATTTTTCCGGTGGAGTTCAGTGAAAAGCTCAGAGGTAATGGGCACAAACTGAAACACAAGAGGCTCTCTGTGAATATCAGGAAACAATGTTTTACAGTGAGGGTGACTGAACACCGGCACTAGTTGCTCAAGGCACTTGTGAAGTTTCCACCCTTGGAGATACTAAAAAGCCACCTAGACACCGCCTGGACTAGGTGGCCCTGCTTCAGCAGATGACCTTCAGAGGCCACTTCCAACCCCCAAATCACTCCATGATTCTGTGAAAACAGAATCCAGGTAAATCAAGTCATCCAGTTACATGCCCAGCCTTGAACTGCAAAAGTATCCAGCAAAGACCACTTTGTCAGAAATCCAGTTCCCCAAACTGACCTCATGTATTCAATTTCAACCAACTGCAAACAGAAAAACATTTTTCCTGAAGAAATATAACTTTATAAAGAGGCAGTTACAAGAAGCGGGGTAGGAAAATTCCATGGATTTGGACCAAAGAACTAGAAATTTATTTTAAATCAGCATTTAAATACAGCAAAACCAATAAACCATTCTTGTAAATGTAAACTGGAAAGTGCTATATATAGTTCAAGGCCTGCATGTTTCTTTAAAGTCCTTATGTAAAGATTTGTTCTGCATGTTAACTTCACACTGCTGTGCCCTTAGCTCTGATTTCACCAGCTCACTACACATCTATCAGATGGGATGGATTCTCTGCTTCAAGGAAAACATGTAGTTATATATTTAATGGCACTAGGTGCAAATTTATACAAAATAAACCAGCAAAGGACTGGGTTTTTTCTGTCTGTAATAACACATTCCTGTTTAAACATCGTTCAGCTGCCTGAAGCTAGGGATCCTTATTCACTAGAAACAGGAAATCTTTTCAAAGTTTACACCAGTGACTTTATTTATAAAATTATTTGGTAAACAGGAACGGCAGTGAGGGATACTTTCTGAGGTTTATCCAGGTATTTTAACCACTTTTAAAGCATGAATAGAAAGAAACGTCAGAGAATAGGTTAAGTGCAAAAATGCAGGAAGAATGAAATCTGGCTTATTCTTCACGCATCCCAAACGCTTCACTAGTGAAAAAGGGAAATTTTCTGCAAGCTATTTTTGAAAAATTTCTGCCAAGCATGAAATGTGTGGAAAACAAGCTCCAGGCAAACGCAACTAAAATCAAAATGTACAATATAGACCAGAATGGTCACATTTTAAAGTATCCCCTCTTTTATTTCTGAAAAGTGTTCAGCTTCCTTGTAACAGATCAATCTCAAGCAACTTATCTATGGATTTTAGCATCACAGCCGAAATGCATCATTGCTTTTTCATAATGAAACTTAGAGCTTCAACATCTCCAGACACTCTAGGGAAAGGGACAGTGCATCAAGTCAGAGATAAGGAGCTTAAAACTTGGAAGACTCACCCAAAGAGCTGTCAGCTTCAGTACATTTTTTTGTCACTGTCAGAAGATGGGGGGGGGAGGGGAAATGAGTAAGTGCTAAATGGAAGAAAAAACCCTAAGTGCATCGCTAGTGCACACTAATTACTTTTCTCTAATTTTTCTTTTCCTAAGCATATTAATTTGCTATTTCAGTTTTTGTCTTACTTCTAAACTGCCTCAATATAGAAAAAAAAAATCCCAACCCTGAGTAGAAAATTGAACAAAATGGAATCCAAAGCACTTCCCCTCTCTTTCTGTGGTTTGGATGTTGCTCAGGCTGGGAGCATCAAAAAGCCTTCATCACTTAGAGGCTAATCACCATCTGTATGAAACAGCAGATAGTTCACAACCAGGGAAAAACTAAATCCATTCCAAGAGTTAGCTACTCGCGCAAAGCTGAGTCACGCTGGCAAAGCCAGCAGGGGAACTTGAGCCATTTCCAGCCGTGTTCTACCTCCTGGAGACAAGAAGAGGCCCCAGCACCTTTGCAGATGTCACTGCAGGACCTGTCAGCCCTGCTCTACACTGCCAACAGGGCATGGGGAATGTCTGGATATGCCATTACCCCATCTTTAAACAGTGCCATGCACTGACATTTCTGATAATCCCAAGGGCAAAATTTAAAATACAATTTCTCTGAGACTGGGATTCAGCTCACCAGAGGACAGTACTTAAAGTAGACTTCTGCAAACGTGTCTGAACTCCCAGCATCATGACTATATACTGTTAACAACATCAACACAACTGGAATGCACAGGAAATTTCAAAACATACCCAAATCCAGGAGATTATTGCAGATGTAAAGGATAAAAAACAGAAACATGTTTCCAAACACAAACCATTCCTTGCATGTCCCTGTGGTTTATTAAAGGAAGAAGTCAAGCAAGAGTGTCTCCCTTCAAGGGAACATCAACACAGACTATATATAGACATTTACCCAAAATAGATTTTTACGAAGAAAAAAATTACGGATGGCTGTGCTGCAGAGTATTCTTACAGAGCAAACCAGAAAGAATAATCAATCCAGGCTACAAACAAGCTATTTGCTTGTTTTTATTTGCTTAGCAATAGCTGAAATCAAGGGAATCCACCTCAACTTTGGAACTTTGAGGGTAGTTGCTGACCCCAGGATCTTGGGAGCCTGCCAACACAGGAGTAGCAAAATGATTTCACCGAACTAAAGAAGTAAGAAAGACAGGGAAAGAAAAGAAGCTGAAAGACCAGAGAAGGCCTATGTAACCTTCAGGTGAGCAGCCCTTTGAAAAAAAACAAACCAGACTGAGGCAGAAGAGCATCTGAAAGAGGCTTGAGGCTATCAGTAAAGAAACCATCTCCTGATGTCCACTGAGATGGAACTGCAGTAAATTGGATTTCGTAAACATGCAGAACAGCAGCAGAGAAATACCTCCACTAGAATCCATAAGCTTTCTACACTTAAATAAACCTCAAGAGCCTGAACTCTGGGCAAATCAAGAGTCAGTAATAAAACTGAACTAATGTTAGCTTATTTAAATTTAAAAAAAAAAGTTTCAGGATAATTATTCCCAGCTTTAGGAATATCTCTCTTCGTCTCTTAATATTTAAAAAGACAGAATGGAGTGTCGAAATCCAAAGATAAAAGGTTTTAAACTTCTTGGGAAAAGGCTCTTCTTATTTCTTCCTGATGTGGCTTGAGGGAGGTTAAGCAGTTCTCACATTCCCTGAAATTTTTGCAGTCTCTACAAAAAAGAAAAATCTCAACGACAACTCTGAAAATATCTCAGTAGCAAGAAAGAAGCAAAATATGTCCAAGTCCAGGGAAATTAACACTATCTCTGAAACGTACTGCAAAAGTCTGGCAACACATTCACTCCCGAGCCCAGAGTGACTATTCAAAGTTAGTTCTCTAAAATCAATTAGAAGCAGCTAATCTCCATGATGAAAACAGAGCTGACTGGTGTCAGAAGCAGCAGGACTGAAATAAAATGCTAAAAGCAATATGCCTTTCAGGACTGGTTGTAATATTCAACTTGAAATCTTGACAAATTGCAAGAATTGGGTTTCCAGTACAACTGGGCCACCTCCCATTGAAAATAGCAGCTGTACAAGAGGATTCAAGGATGAAAAGAATTACTTTATCCTTTAAGCTGGTTCTACATAAGTCATATGCCAATAAACTTTACATCCTCAACCAAGACACAAGATATGCTACACTCAGAAATATGGATAGGAAATAAGAGGTCTGTAAGAAAACAATAGAAGCTAGAAGACAATATAAATTTTAACCACATTTGAAGCACAATTGCTCCAACAGAATATTTATTTTCACTAACCCATAGAAAAACCCTAATCTTCTAAAAATAATATATCCAAGGAAAACCAGCATATATAAATATTTTGTTTTTGCAAAATCTATCCAAATTTACAGAATATCAAGAAAACCATAGACAGCTTCATAAAGATTTTGTTGTTGTTGTTGTTTAAAACATCTTAAGCTGAATTCCCTACTTTTCAGTCCAAGTGAACTTGTATGTCTGACTAAAAAAAGGGGAAATCAGAGAAAAAAAAATATTTTTTGCAACAAAGTTACATTCAGGGACTAACTTTAATGAAATGCCATTCAAGTTTTGTTTAGGTCTTTTTTAATATAATATGAAAAAAATACATTAAAAAATTAACCCATAAAGGGATTAATTAATTAAAGGGATTAATTTGAACAAAATTTAGTACTTCTCTTCAGAAAAGTTAAAACATGAGGCTGATCCATAATCATGTTTAATCCAGTCATTGAACTGAAAAGACCAATTATTTTATTTACCATCATGCAATGAGATCAAAAGCTAAGGGATGTAAAAAAGTAAGAAGGAATAAGAAGAATTTTTAATATGAAAAAAAGATTAATAGATAATAAGCAGCTTATTATTCTCCGACAAAATTTTGTGGTAGGATTCTTAAACTGGAAGAGAAGTGTAATGTAGCAATAGAGGAATATTTGCAGACAGCACAAAATTTTGATTACTTAGTTCCCTCTTTTGATCTCCAAGGCACTTCAAAGTGAGCCAAGCAATGTATTAAGCAAAGAGTACAGTGACTTGAAAAATTTCAGTGTTAGTAAAAACAAAGAAATACACACCACAGAAGCACAGATTAAATATTTATGAATTACAGACAGCTCCAAATTAACAGAAGAAGGATCTTAGTATCAAAATAGGGGACACAAAAATACACACTATACCACTGCAGAAAACAGACAAAACTTGGGATCCAAAACATAAGGAATGTAAATGAGTGTTAATTTATAAAATAATCCCAGATGTCTGTGACTTGGGCTTCCCTGAAGCATGTAACTTCACTTACAAGATGATGCTGCAGAATAACAATCAGGTGAACAGCAAGAATAGGTAAGAGTATAGAAGAATGTTGACAAATACTATTTATCTTGGAAAATAGTTAAATCAAATGCAGATAATAAAAAAATATAAAATAAAAAAGATAGTTTATAAGTTTCTACTGCCTTTGCATCATAACACTAGGTGAGAAAACTTTAATAAAGTCCAGCACTTTAAAAGTTCTCCAAGGAAGTATTTTTTTCACAGAATAAATAGTCAGCACTCTATGGTCTACATGGTCTAAAGCATTGCTAAAACCAATAAATCAGCAAAAATGTACTACGTTAGACATTTCTGCAAGCATATTCAGAATCCTAGTAATCAGTGTTATTAGCTGGAACATAAAGTCTCCTTTCCAGCCAGTTTCTAATTACTGAAAATCACAATAGGCTTTCCAGGATAGCAGATCTGCCTACTGCAGCTTCCTCCCCCTCAAGATGACAACTTTCAGAAGATGCATATTCAACAAAAAGCATTTGATTCAGCACCTGATCCAGAAAGCTGAAAGCAAGGGCCTACATTTTAGGTGCCCTGGATGATAAAGTTGCTATTGTAGCTAGGGGAGAATCAGTAAATAAATCTAAGAGTCTAAACTGAACTGAGCAATTTCAGAAATGTGCTTTAAAGACTTAATAATTTTATTTTAGATACCTAAATTTAGGGGCCTATAAACCCATCATCAAGTCCCATCCAGAAGTTAGGACAAGCTGATTCCCCATCCTGAGTATCATATATTATGTCAACTCTCATATTCCTGGAGGGGACCCTCCAGAATGAGAGAGTAAGTATTTCCTCTGTTACTCTTAGATGCAATTAGATAAAGCCAGCTACACAAAGTAGTGCCTCAAAATCAGTATTTTACCATATTAAATCAGTATTTTACCACATTATTATTTTCCATCACATTTACCATCTAAAAACCCATAACTGAATTAAAAGTTTCAAACAAAAGTTTGGATGGATTAAAATACAGGTGCTGCCACATGAAACCTGTGCATTTAACATGAGACTCTAGCACAGATTTATAGTAACCCAGAGAATTTTATACAACCATGTGGCTCAACTGCTGAAGGGCAGCTTGCTTAACATCTACAGAATTTTTTTGTCAGCAATGTGCATCAGTTCTTCAGCATCAAAAGCAAGGCAGAGGTAGAAACTTAAGGCCAAATTTCACCTAATTTCCTTTAAAATCACAATCCATAATCCCCTTTGTTGCCTTGAGGAACTTCATCATCTGAATATGCCTGCTCAAGAATCTTTTTAGTATTTAAAAATCCCACTCCTTACAGCTGTTAGAATAAAAGCACACCACCACTGCCCTACAAGGCCACACTTGCACACCAGAGAGCACACTTCAGCCCCATTCGGTCTCAAGGCTCATTTTGAGAACAATAAAGAGGGTTTTTCTAAATGCCCACGAGGTATCAACAAGCCAACTTCCATCCCTGCAAACCAAAATGCACAAGGAATTACAGCTCTCAGCAGAATTGGTCACTGCCCCATCTGCTTCTGTGCAATAAGGGTGGGAGACTGATTCATCCCAGGAGCCTCCCCAAAGAGGCAACAGGCTGAGCAACTACACTCCTCTGGCTGTGCTGAGACAACACAAATCACCTCCTGAGGCAGAAGCAAGGTTCTGGGGAATGCAGAGTGCCCAATATCATTATGAGGACTCAGCACTCACCCATGCCACTGAACTGGCCATGGGCTGAGCAAAATCCCCTGCGAGTTCCTGATGTGGCTGATGGAGAGCGTGATGTAAATCTCCCATGGGCTGAATTGGCTGCTGGAACCTCCTCTCTCTTTCCATGGACTTGGGACACTGGTACCTAACAAGGCAGTAGGAAGAACCCAGCCTTGAGTGTCTTATGCAAAGGCTCTGAAGTCAAGGGACACCTTTCCTTCTAGATTACCTATTAATCTCTAGGCAAGGATGCTCAGAACTACAAAGCACTTACAAACTCTTAACAGGCAAGGTTGTGCACTAGAAACTAATTGCTAGAAGTGAGTTGATCATTCACTGAAAGGAAATATCATCAGCAATATGGAAAAAAATGAAACAAATGAGCTGATTAAAGTTTACCAGCTCTGCATTTTAATTAGCAGATATTCTGTACCTCAAATTTCCCTTTAACTTCAACTTGTTTGCAGAAAGATAGCAAAAGTAATTCCGGTGAACAAACAGTGGTATTTAGTTACATAAAATATTCTACAAGCTTGTGCATTACAAATAAACCCAACCTCAAATCTGTGTGTTATGACTAATTTTAGAACTTGAGTTTTATCCAAAAAAAGAACATGGAAAAACTTGACATACACACCTCTGTCTTCAAACAGACAAATTAGAAAGGGCAGAAGAAGGCAAAGGGGAAAGGGTGGGATTTACGTGAAATGACAAAATTATTTTTAAACAAAAAAATTAAAATCATTTTTTAAATATAAATTTTTAAAGGTGTGTTTTCCTGGAAAAAATGTCATTTGTTGTATATTCCATCTACGTCAGTTTGTGCTAAAAATATTATCTACTGGGACAAAGAAACAAGAGGAGTACATTCACTAGAGAAGGCTAAAGTTAAGGATTTAATTTTTGCTTTTTTTTTTTTTTTTTACAAAGAGAATGCTAACAGATCACTTAGAACATAAACAAAAAGATGCATAATTTTAAGAAAGGCAGAATTATCTCTTTAAGATGGAAGAAAATAAAAAGGCAAAAAGAAAAGTTTCTTTTTATTTATAAGGAGTATTGCTGGAGAGCTAAGCACCCACTCCACCCCCAGCCCCTGAGTCCAGCCCAGTGTAGGCGAGGTCAGAGATGTCTCACTTCACAGAGCTGGGTTGCTGGGAGACTGGGTTAAGCAAACACAGAGAAAGAAGCCAAAAGATTAAGCAAGATGACGACTATTACCATATTTCACAGTCAAATCAGACAACTCTTCAATCCAGGAGAGCTTTACATCCAAATAATTTTTCAAAATGAATTTGAGGACTCCTTAGAGAAAACAGTGTTTGCCCTAAAGTACCCAGCACATGAAAACAAACAGTGTTTCTGAAGCTGTTAAAGCTGTAGCCAGAGATTTCTTTTTTCGCTACTCTCTTCCCCAGAAGTCCAGATACTAGATGCTTGTGGTGAAGAATGAGATGCTGAAGGGGCCTAAAGGATTACAAAGGATACTGAAACACCAAATATTGAACAAGGGAAAAAACAAAAGAGAAAATGCCCAAGCATCCCACTTTTCTGAAGAAGCAGAACTTCTAGGCAACAGAAAGAACCTCTCCAAAAGACTAGTACCTTATAAATCCATCTGAGACCTTCTGTCAAAGCAGTCTTTTTAATTGCATTCTTAGTCAGTAAAGCAGCTTAGATTGGCACAACACACTGGGCTGTCGAGGCCAACACGAGCACGTCTTTGGAGTGCTCTGACTGCTTCAGCAGCTGCCTGGGAGGTACCACAGCAAGGAGAAACTATGAACCTCTCATGAGGCTTGCATTTGACTGATTTGCTGAAGGAAAACCAAGACTGGTGATATGGACTAATATGGATTACCTGGCGAATTAAAAACATCAAGAAAATGAAAAATCAAGATTTTAACAGAGAATCAAGGGACATGATAAGGTTAAGGAAAATGAAGCCATTACAGTCAGTGGAACATCTCAAGATGTCCTTCAAAAGGACAACTTCATCAATGGTATTCTTCATAACAAGCTCATGTCCAAGATCTCCTTTTCCAGAGGTCAAGAGTCAGCAGAGGAACTGTGTCAGACATTATCATTTAGTTCTAACAGACAGTTGAACAATAAATGAAGGATCATTTGTGTAAAAAACACCTGTGAACTTATAGAAATGGGGATTTATGAATACTCTATATTCTTACAGCAGTATCAGAATCAAGGTGCAACTGTAGGGACAGATTTTCCATGTGACTTGGAAACATATATGGGTATGATTGGCAGTGAAAAAAATAAAATACATTTCAATATGGGAAGAAACAAAAATGTTAAGAAAATTAAAACAAAAACACAATTATATCTGATTTAATTCAGCACGTCACCTCCAAGAGAAACTATAGCACAAACCCATACGTACTAAGTACTAATACTGAATCTTGTTGTATTTTTAAGGCCTTCTATCATCATCTTTTGAAACAACTGTCATCTCACATTTCTGCTCATTGAAATAAATTGTTCTATAGCTGACATGGTATTGTTCTCATACATTAAACCATTTCCAAAAGAAGACATTTTATTTCCAAACAGAGGAAAGTAAGCAATTGAGAGGATTCTTGATTTTCTTAGTAACAGTCTATCCACAGCCTTCAAAAACAGTGTTAGAATTGTTCCATACCGTGAAGCTGTTGTTGACATTTTTTGTGCTTGATTCAGCTACGCTGGCATCTGACAGGTCAACTTCATCAAATATTAGAGACTGTGATGGGAAAAGAACACAGAGGCATTAAATTAAGTCTGAGTCCACTTTCAGGTATGCTTACAAAATGTGCTTTAATTTCATTGCGCCTATTCCAATTAGAAAATAAAAATAAAAAATAAAAGTAGTGAAAAAATAGAACATACTGATGATGTGATAAAATTTCATAACTGGCCCCTAAACACAGTCTTACTTGCTCTTTTAAGTGGTACATGAGAACATAAAAAAGGGCTTAATAATCGGGCTTAATTAAAAGGGCTTAATTTAAAGCATTTATATTGCTTTAAAATCTCTTTTAAAAGAAGGGGGTTTTCTTACATAGATGAAGCTTTAGAGTGACTACTGTGCAGCATAAATGTGGTGTCAGAGGAAAAAGATGCACACACAGTAAAATGTAAATTAATTATTTAGTTTTAGGATGGAACTCTAAAGTCATGTAGGAAGCTATGATATAGTATCCATATGAGAAGATGCATCTCAAAGGGCTGAACTGATTCTCTCCACTCCTTTGATGTTCCAACAGGAGAAATTTATGTCAGCCTCTGGAAAAGGATCAATTAGGTTCTGTTATGCTCATGATGGGTTTTGTAGCACAGAAGAACAGTCCAACAAAAACACCTATTTTTTTAGCCCTACCATGTTTTTCCTCTTCCATGCCACAGGGAGGAGAATCAATATTGGGGGAGTTTCAGCATGTCTGGATTCAGCATGCCTTCGAGTACTGGCACAATTGCCTACTCAAAACACCTTCTTTTCTCATCTTTATCATAGAATCACAGAATGGTTTTAGTTGGAAGGGACCTCAAAGACCATCTACCTCCAAAGCCCCTGCCATGGTCCAGGTTGCTCAAAGCCCCATCCAATCTGGCTTGAACATTTCCAGGGACGGGGCATCTGCAGCTTCTCTGAGCAGCCTGTGCCAGTGTCTCACCACCCTCACAGCAAAGAGTATCTTCCTACCTAATATCCAAATCTCTTTCTGTTTAAAGTCATTTCCCATGACTTTACACATGGTCATTTTACACATGACCTTGTAAAAAGCACCTCTCCAGATTCCTTGTGCCCCTTCTAGGTACTAGAAGGCTGCCATAAGATCCCAGATCTCTCAGTCTGCCTTATAAGTGAGGCGCTCCAGCGCCCTGCTCATCTTTGGGTCTCTCCTCTGGACATGCTACAACAGTTCCATGGTTGCCAAGATAGCAAGGACATAGACCTGTTGGAGCGAAACCAACAGAAACCCAAAATATCCCATATTCCTCATCTAACAGGGTAGGCTCACGTTTTCAAAACATCTCAGCATCATACGGCAATTTGAGGCTGCCCTTCTCAGAGCTCTTATCTGCCATGCTTATCCTTTATTTAAACTGCTCATGGTCTCACCAAGTGCTGAGAGGTTTGACAACAGAGGTCCTGCAGTGCTGGGCTCCCTGGAGCAATGGTGCTTTCCTTGATTCATTACAGCCACACACCTGTGCACCATGCAGCTGCAGACTTACAGCCCCACAAGGAGAGATCTCTGTGCCTTCACTAAGAGTTTTGTTGAGAAAACAAGAAGATGATGGAGACCTGAAGCACCTCACCTACAGCTCCCATGAGATGCTGCAACCCCACAGGGTAAAGGAGAGTAACGCCTACAGCTATGAAACAGCACAATCTGAGTCAGCCAAAATGCTCTTGGCCCCAGCCTTGGGAGGGAGGAAGGAAATGCCTTTCAAAGAAAAGATAAGTATTCCCCTCTGCCCACCCCCAATTCTCCCACCAAAAAAATTCAATAGATGGGAAACAGCTTTTTCCCTTATATATCAGTTTTGGCAGAAAATCAGCCTATCTTGATTTCACATAACTATTTCTATGGGCATCAGAGCAGAAGAGTTTTAATAGAATGCAGCCTTAGCGATAACTTCTAAGCATTATCCAGTTTTTACTTTTTTTTTTACTGAGAGGCACAAAAAAACCCCACAACTGCTTAAAATTACTTCCTTATTTGTCTGACTAGCCAAAAAGGTTAAAATAACTGTGATAAATTTCATATGATAAAAAAATCAAGACAAATTCCAATCTTCCTTAAAGTTAATTTAACCCATTACATCCAGCAGTTTTTACATAAAACAACTGTGAACAAATCATTAAACTATTATTATTAAATTTATTAAATGTATTAAACTTATAAACCGAAACTAAACGGAAGTCACAGGTAAATGGCATTAGACACTAATAGCACAGAATTACCTTTGAATCCTTAGCATAGTAAAGGGTACGGCCTCGAAGTTTGAAATAACGCTTTTTCCACCTCTGAAAAGAGCTGGTTTGCTTCAGTAGTAATCCTTCTTTTATACTTGTCTGAAAAATATTAAAAAATACAGAAACATGTAGAAACAGCTGCATATAAAAGTTACACTCTTTAAAATTTATGTTACACCTCAATATTACCGTGAATTTAAACTTTATTTATTCACACTAAATAGATACTAATTCTTCAGACCACCAGATTTTGCATTGCTATTTTTTAAACAATGACAATGTTGGCAAAATGCTAATTTTACATGTAAACTGAAAAGGCAGTCAAGAGGCATATAATTATTCTGAAGATACACACAAAATAATTCAATTGTCTGGATAGCTGCAAAGCCACAAATATTAACGTGAGCAACAACTGATGGTGGCACAACTTGGAAAAAAAATACTAAAACCATCAACAGAAGGTAATTTCCAGTTCCAAAATTGATTATGTTGAGGAGGAAAACAATTTCCACACAGATACTAATTCAACAGGGTACTTAAATGTGTCTGATTCAAGCACAAGAATTACTTTAAAATAGAGGGAATAACCCAGTTTGATGCAAGTCATGCAAGGCTTTGAGTGTGTTGCTGAACTGAAGCCTTCAGCATGAAATCAGCTAACCATTAGAGATAATTATTATCTGGAAAGTGTGAGAACAGTAACGGATAGGGATATTTTTACCATGCAAATCTTCTTAGGCAAAAAATGACTCAGTGATCCAAACCTTTCCATTGCATACTGAATCCTGTCTATATAAATCCCATTTTTTGGGAGTAAGAGACAAATTAGTATATTTTAAAGGTGTATGCTGTTTGTACCAGTGTGTGTGGGATTCATCCAATTACAGAAATTCTCCACTTAATCAGACAAACATGAACACAGAATACTAATTGCATGAGTCTCAAATTTTCTTCAGTGTCGAAGCACACAAGAGGTATGAGAAAAAGCAAGTATGTTTGGACATTATATTGCAAAATTACTATTTCCAGAATATTTCCCATTTGTAATGTAATAACGTGATAAGAATCTTACAATACAATTTCTAGGCAATGTGGGACAAACATCATTTGAAGTTATTCTAGAGCTTCTGGAAACTTAACCAAGACCTGACCTAAAGTTTATAAACATCTTCTATTATCAGACATGAAATTCTCCTGGAATTTAATGCAAGTAATAAAAACACAGAAAAGGCAGAAAGCACTTTACTGTTCCTTCCATTTCCTTGAAATGAGAAACATTGCTGTTATGTACAGAGATCCCACCCTTCATTTAGATAGTCCTAATGTCACAAACCAAAAATATGGTCCAATGATCACAAAGCAATTGAATTAATGCTCTCAAAAAAGCAACCCTCTCCAATCAAACATTGTAGCTGAAAGTTTAGATTTGTCATATGCCAACAGCCTGGATCAGTGGATCCAGAGTCAGCCCTCCTGCTCTACCTAAGGGATAGCAATTCCCAGTGGAAAGGGTCTGGTCACCACACACCACTTTAATACACTTTGCAATTTTCTGATCAGACCCCAAGATAAGCTAGTTTTCCATGATATAAATAGACTTAATTAGTTAACAAATACAAGCACTTCTTCAAAGCTGTCTGTTGTAGCCACACAGCACCTCTGCTTCATATTGCACTCTGAGATTTTGGAAGCTCATCACAAGGATGGGAGTAGATGACTTGTGTGTTTATCAAGGGTCAGAAGATGTTAAGACTGGAGAAATTCAGTTCCAAGGAAATGGTACTCCACATTAATGACAGACACTGACTTACTGGGAAAATTTCCAAAATGGAAGGAAATCCACACTCCTTAAAGTGCACTAGGTATTCTAGGAGACACAGAACATATATTATGCTTAATAGTTTCGGGAATTTTAAACTCTGTTAAAAAACCCATAAATCTCCCTAAACCTTGATATATTACTCATTAAAGAATTAGTTACATCTTTCTTGTCATTTTTAAGCCTACTAAACTGCTGTCTCCTATTTACTCCTACTCCTACTCTCCTACTTACTCCTTAAACACAAATATCCCTAATATCAAACCAATACCTTCAAAATTAAATCTATTTTGAAATCAGCTCATTTGAAATCACCTTCTAAAGCTGGCAGTAAATAACCTTGCAGACTCTACAGAATTTATTTTTGCATCAAAATTTAAAAAATCTGGTAAGCATTTACCCAAGAAGTAAAAGTACTTAATGAAGTACACAAATGAAATTTACATTTTATCACAAGTAACTATATTGGGCTGAGGTTTGACCATCTTAAATAGAAAAATCCATGGCTTCAGGCATCAAAACTGAGCACAAAGCTTTAGCCCAATATCCTTAATTAACTTTATTTAGACTCTAAAATGTTTAAAATTCCGTCTGCCAATGAGTCATTAAGTAATCTGCTAATAACGCTTTCCTGAGTCTATACCAAGTAAGAGCATTTCCAGTAATTTGAGATTGGAAGGGACCTCCCAGGTTGTTGAATTTAGGTCCTCATTATTGCCTACACACAGGTCATGTTAAGTTTTTCAAAAGCAATGATCAGGCAATACCTACACCTTAAGAAAGTAGCTCTTTTTCTTCTCCCCACAGCAATTAAGACAGTGCTCCAAGATCTCACTGTTCTGAGAAGCCTTTTTATAATTAATCCCAGCTGGACATTAAATCTGAAGCATAAGCAATAAGCACTCCAATTATATTAACTTCTTTCCTACTGTAATTTAAGAGAAACAAGAAGTACAGATCCCACAATCCCACGCTGCTTCTCACTTTTACAGAACTACCTCTCATCAGCTTGCCAAAACCTCTGAACTTCCCCATCCTGCATCTTATGTCATCTAGTAATATAATGTCCCTCCAGAAGTACAGGATTATAATTAGAACAGAATAGAATAGAATCCCTAATAATCTTTACTATTTTAGCCATTAGTAAAGAAAATGCTTGACAATATTAGTTACAACATTCCAGTGTTCCACTATCTTTCAGAAGAAATCTAATCATAAAAACCATAAGCATTTTTCATAAAATTAAGGAGTACATATGTGTTCAGTTATCCAAGAATATCAAATGCAACTCTGCATCTCCAAAATCTCAATGACAAAAAAAAAATTGGGTTTGTGGGTATTCAGGTCACTAAGAATGAGAAACATCCTCTTTTGTATCAACAGATTTTAAAATGTCCAGTATATAACACCTGAAAAGTCAAACTAACAGTTTTTATTTCAAAGGAAACCAACCACATTGCCTTACTTCTAATTCACTCACTTTGTAAAGCCCCACATTTCTGCAAAGGTAAATTTTTTACTTCTGCTGCTGCCAGAAAGACAGAAAGAAAGAAGAAAACATTCTGAATTTAGAAAACAATAAATGAATTGTGGACCCATTATTGGCAACTACAAACTAAAACACTATATTGTTAAAGTCTAACTTATGTAAGTTTTTTTTTTCTCATGAGTGTCCTGTTCACCCATGCCCTCTACTTCTTTTCATGCAAATAAGTGGACACGCTGCTCAAAATGTGTCAGGAGATTGAATAAGAGAAGATGAGGAAATTTCGGAAAGTGAGGAGAATGAAAATGAGAACAGGAAAGGCCATAAAACAGGGCAGTCAAATGCAAATAGGAAATTAGGAGTGTGAAGAAGAATTTTAAGATAACCTTGCAACAGATGCTTATGCTGAGACTAAAGTGTTCAGAAAACTTCGAAAGATGAAACACAGCTAGCAGGTTGGCAGGATCATTTTCCAACAGAAGCGTGAAAAGGCTACTCAAGGGTAAGAAGGCCACAGGAAAGAAGCTCAGCAAATCCTCAGCATCTGTCTTTACCAATGAAGATGACGAGATGGTATCTCACACAGCACATTCTCCACAACATCAGAACAGCTGCACCGACATGGAGGGCATATACGGGAAGTACTACATCAGCCAAATCACCAAGTCACGTGGGCCAGGTGGCATTGACCTGGGAGCCCTGAGGGTCCCAAAAGGACCACTGAGAGTAACATTCACTTCTGGTAGGGCAGTAGAGTCCATACAAAAGAATATTGCTGAGCCCATACATATGCAACTGGAAAAAATCAACCGAGCTTTTGTGAAGGAAAATACTGCCCTGCTGCCTACCACGTGTTCAGGAGGTGTAGAGGAAAGCAAGCAGATAAATTAGAACTGTGTAGACCTGGATTTTCAGAAAACCTTTAACAAGGTTTCCCATCAAAGAATACTGAAGAAATGCTATTAGAATTGGGAAAAGGGGCATGTTGTGAACTGAAAGTTGTTTCAAGGAAAAAGCTAAACCTCATTAACATTCTTATGTCAACTTCGAGTTAAGAAGAAATCTGTGAGTCACAGTTCACAGTTCTCTAAGCTCAACCACAGCCAGAAATGCCATGCAATTTTGCCTATCACTAAGAAAAGCAACAAACCCAAGACAGAATATAATTTTGCTGCTCTATAACACTGTTGTGTCAGACAGTTCTGCTCTCTCTAACTCAAGAAATGGGGTTAAGAGAAGGTACAGAGAAGGGCAACACAAATTATTCACAGAACAGTAGCTGCCTCACAACAAGAGAGATTGATGAACAGAAGACCAAGGGGGCGATATGAACAACGTTTAAAAAAGCATTAGGGAAAAGTAAGGTGACTGCAGAATTATGGTTCACCAAAGCCCACAACATTATAACAAGGAGGAATGTGACAAAACTGCATTGAGATCAGTTTAACAAAGGTAAAAAGTAGCACATCTTTACAGAGCCGGTAGCGATTTTATGAAGCTTGCTGTCACAAGAGATTGTACAGGCAGACAGCATCAGAAGCACAAAAAAATAGACAAATTCAACAACAGCGTGACTGTATGTGGTCCCTTTAATTTGCCATGAGGAAGTACCACGGGGATGGATGGCCACCAGACTCACAGGCTACTCCTGAACAGCCTTTCCTATTCCACTGCTGGAAGTGGATCATTGCGCTACCAAGCGAAAAATTCTACAGGTTGAATTTCTCCTGCTATGTAGACAGCATCTCTTTTGCTTTCAAGTCTGATGTTTGTATTTGCAAGTGGGCCCAGGCCTTCATTTATCATAACAATGAGTATTTGGATTGACAGACCAGGCAATTAAAGAAAAGAAAATAGAGAGAGAGAGAGAGAGATGATATGATATGATATGATGATACTCTTTGATATTAACTCTCTCCTGTAATACTTTCTATTCCTGTGACTTTGCCAAGTTGGGTACCAAAGTAAAGCCAAGCCCCTTCTTTTCAGTATTGGAACACTTTCACCATCTGCACAGGTATGGCTTTAGGCAGACAATGCCTTCATTACTTTACAAGGTAAAATCTCACAGCTCATATTAACTCAGAACACCTTAAAATATTCCATGTGTTCAGTGGATTGAAAATTATTTTTATTATTAAAAATGTGACAATCAAACACTTTACTTATATTAAAATTATGACTCGGGAACGCCAAGCCTGTGATTTTCTTGACAATCACTGTATAGCAGCTTCCATTACTGTCACTTAGGCTGACAGATTTTTCATTAGTTATGTCAAAATAAAAATAGATTTTATCTACCAAGAATAAAAATTTCAGCAGCAGCTTACTGCAAGGTTACATTTTTATTGAAGATTCCTGTTCACAGTGAAGGGAGCCTAACATTCAAAAATTAAAACCAAACAATGAATCTATGAATTTATACAGCTAAAAAGCATAAAAATAAATTTGAAAATCACTACGTTGATGAACTACCAATGTTGCAATATCAAGAAAATCTTAATAAAACAAGTACCACTAAGAACTGGCAGCTCAGTGGAGCAAATGGAGCTGTATCATGGGGTGCCTAAAGCACAACACTCACCTCAACTGAGATGCCCCAGGCTGTTGCTGCTAACACATTCTCCAGGTTACATCAGTGACAGAAATCACAAAATGCAGCAAGTTGCACATGCTCAGTCTGTCACTGTTGATGACAGTTATCCCTGTCCTATTAAAGCAAAAAACCAGACCAGCTAGCTGTGAGAAAACAGCTTTCCGAAATCTCAGAACGAAAGCCAGCCACACACTCCACCAAAACACTAACTTGTGATTAAGCACCACCATTTCTGTGCAACAATAAACACTACGTTTCTTCAAAGTTATTCTTATACTCCATAATTTGGGGTCATTTATGTGGATGGACTCCAGCCTAAGTAAAACTCTAATAAAAATAAATGCAATTACACAGCTGTGCAATGCCCTTCTTCCTCCACCTCATTTTTCCTTCATGATCCCTTCCAGCCTATGCTAAGGAAACGGATTTTTGCACTACTACTGTTAAAATAAATAATAATTTTAAAAAGCTTTCAGCTTCCTCTAATTGGAGCATATGGTAATGCAGTAAGACATGAAGTAAATATGAAATTACAGAGAAATTGCTATAATAAAAATATCTTAGTAGCAATGTTAAATGCAATTAGCAGAGTGATTTAAAAATAGATGTTGTAGCACGTAACAAATATGAGTAAGATATTGCCATATTAGGATAAAACATTACACTTGGAATTAAAAAAAAATAAATAACCGAGTACCCTATTTTAGATATAAAGTTGATACTAGATTGAGACTGGAGAAGACACTTTATCTACAGTTCAAGTATTTAAACTCCTAATTTCCACTTATGTACAGCATGTTGCTCTCACTCTCTGTTCTCATTAATCAGGGTATGATACAGCTGCAATGCACTGAAAAAGCATAAAACACTTAATATGGCTACAACATGGTGCCAAAGATTTAAGAGTTTTGGTGCTGTAACACAACTCAGCTAACTTTGAGCAGTATTTCACTGCTACCATTTGAAGCTTCAGTAGGTGTTCCTTTGAAATTACACATGCTCTGAGCAGAGAGATTTAAACCAAGTCTAACTGGTTTTGAGACAGAAGAATATAGATGGTAAATATTTCAGGAATAAAAAAATATAAAAAATAAAACTCAAAGAGTCAAAGCATTCAGCTGGAAAGATTTTCATCCTTTACCAGAATAATCTAGACTCTCTCTCAATGACAGTGCCCAACACACTTGCCAATCAGTAAAGCATACGCAGTGTAGGTCCAAAAGAAACCATTTCCCACGTCACACAGCAAGAAACAGAAAAAAATCCCAATCCACTTCCACAGAAAAGAGCAAACATCCTCTAGTTCTGTCCAGTGTTAATATGCAAATAACAGTTGATCAATTACTTGAGGAAATTACAAAAACATAATGTAATTAAAAAATCAAAACACCGCTACAAACTTGTAAACTATCTCTTCTTGAAAATAAATCCGTGTTTTAATTCTTGCAGTTTTCATTTTTGTTATTTTGGTAATCTTTAAACAAATTCCAGTTATGCTCTCAGACTTCTTAGGAGCTACACTCAGTAGAGAGGAGCCTACAGAGAGCCACTTAAGAGCTTGTGGCTCTTCAAGGAAAGCTGGGGAACAACTCGTTTCCTTCTTGGAGGCTTTTCCCACACCTCTATCTGACTTTTGCTGATCAAGTTAGGAAAGATAAAAAGCTTTTAGCAACAGAAATCTCACAAGGTCAAGAAGAGCTGTAGAATAGAATAGAGCTATCCAATTGGAAGGGACCTAGAGGCTTTATTTAGTCCAAAACATACACATTGTAAAGATAGAATTTCAGGAAATTTCAGTATCACACAAATGTGGTTTTAAGAAGTTCTCACCATCTTTATCACTTCTTTGAAGAGATGGAAAACAAAACAATACCATCCTATCTGTTCACTCCTTAACCTTTGCTAAAATACCAGTCACTGTTGTACAGTGATTGGTCATTGCAGTTGGTGTCTTGCTCTATACTCAAGTCCACAAAGACAAGACACCAGTTTCACAGATGCTGTAGCCCTGTGATCTACAAAATCCTGTTACATCTAGAATAAGAAAAAGAGACGTTTATTAACTGAATAGTCAAGCTCTCCTGAATTTTTATAGTGTTTCTGATGCCCATAGATACAGAGACTACATATACACTTCAATCTAACTCAGTAGCTGCTCTCCATTGGAAGTCTATATTGGCCCTAATTTTGGTTTACTCTATGGCACATAAAATCCTGCATACATATTAATCATGTTTTAAGTTACATTTTCTAGTATTCTCCCAGTAACAGTCTTAACACTCTACTTCTAGAAAAGTCAAGAAAACCTTTAATTCCGTAATAACTCAAATATAAGGCTCTCTGACTTACCTGTATACATGGAAACAAATACTAATATACGTCTCACTATCAAAAAATTCATCCTTAAGTGAGAAAGCTGAAAATTTCATTTGAATGATGACAATAAAATTATAGTAGTGAAATACGTGACACGGAAAAGACTGATAATGTTCAGCAACAAGCACTTAGAAGAGCTAATTTATTGCAGATAGTGAAAAATCTTTTTTATTATCATCAAATATATTTAGAGAAAGCAGAAATACAAGATAGCTACTCCAGAGACTAGAAATCTATTCCCAGTCCGACTATAGATTTTATGTGTTAACTGAAGCAAATCAGTTACTGTGTATTCTATGATCTCCACGCTGAAAAAATTACGTTCTTTATTCTTCCCCACATGAGCCTTGTAGTGATTTCTTACCATTTTATTAAGCATCTCACTAGAGATGGCACTCCATTTTAATCAAAAATCTTCATAAGTGGCTTTTTTAAAGATCAGGACTTCAGAAGTAATAAAAATGAAACTATAAAGTCATTAACAATTCCTATTCTTACAGATGAGAATTATAGGAAAGAATGTTGAAAAACACAGACTTGTAAACAATGCTGCAGGACAAAAAACTGCATTTTGAGACACGACATAGCACAGAACTTTCTAAATACTTGTACTCTAATTCTCATACTGTAGGTTCAAGCTAAATATATTTACAATTAAGGAGCATGGCTGTTGCAGAATCACAGAACAGCTGAGGTTGGAGAAGATCTTTGGAGATCCATACAGTCCAGCCCATCTCACAATGCAGTCACCTGGAGCAATTCACCCAAGGATATCTATGTATCTCCATACATATATCTGAGTATCTCCAAGGACAAAGATTCCACAACTTTCCCAGGCAAATGTTCAACCTGCCTTAGTGTTCAATCACCCTCAAAAGAGGGAGGGTAAAAAAAAAAAAGGTCAATAATAGTTTTTTTCATGGGTTTAAATGTTGCAGTCTCTGTATTTCCATCTGTGCCTAGATTTTCCTCTTGTCCTGTCACTGGGTACCACTGAGCCTGACTGTCTTCCTTACACTCCTCAGATATTTGTATTTATTCATATGATCCCTTTTAGCCTTTTCTTCAGGATAAGCAGTCACAGATCTCTCAGCCTCTAGTCATATCAAAGATGCTCCATCCTCTTGATCATCATTATCGCCTGTCATTGGACTCTCTCCAGCATGTCCATGTCTGATTTGTCCTGAGCAGCCCAGAACTGGGCACAGCACTCTGGGTGTGCCCTCACCAGGGACAAGTAGAAGATCACCTCACTGCTGGCAATTCTCCCAAACACGGCCCAGCATCCTGTTGGTCTCCATCGTCCCATGACCCTCCTCCACCACACTGCTTTCCAACCAGTCAGCCCCCAGCCTGTTCACTGCTACAGTGGGATAGGATTCTTCCTCCTCAAATGTAAGACATTGCCTTTGTTGAACTTCATGGGGTTTCTGTTGGCCCATTCCTGCAGCCTGTCCCTCTCTGAATGGGAGCACAGCCATCTGGTACATCAGACATTTCTCCACGTTTTGTACTGTCTGTGCACTCTGCAGATACACTCTGCATTATCATCCAGGCCTTAATGAAGATGTTACACAGCACTGACCCCAGTAACCCCAGGGTAAACCAGTCGTGACTGACCTCTAACTGGACTTTGTGCCACTAATCATCACACGTTTGCTCCATCACCTTCCAAGGAGTAGAGATGAAGCAGCTGGTCTGTAGATCCTCCTTCTTCATTTTTTTGAATATGAGTGACATTTGCTTTTTTCCAGTGCTCAGAAACCTCCCCAATAGCTAAAACCTTGGAAAGGTAATGCAGAATGGCCTTGCAGTGCCATCAAACAGCTCTCTCAGCACTGAGATGTGTAGCCCAGAAGGACCAATGGACTTGTGTTCATGCAGTTTAAGAGTTCCCAAACTTGATGTTCCTTCACCTTCCACCACTTTTGAACTGGTTACAGGCACCAGGCACAGGCACCAGGCATTTCAGAGGGCTGCTGTGAACAGTAAAGACCAGGGTAAAGTAGGCACTGAGTAATTTGGCTTCTTTTGTGTCTTTATTACCTGGTCCCATGCCTCATGCAGCAACAGCAACAGCAACATTTGTTTGCCCACTCTTCCTCCTTCTGCTGATGTACCCATACAACTGCTTGTTGGCCTTCACATCCCTTGCTGGACTCTGTTGTAGGTGGGCTTTGGCATTCCTAATCCCACCCACACAACTGTTTCTCTAAATTCTTTCTGGATCACTTGTCATTGCTTCTTGTTTTTGTACACTTCCTTTTTATATAAGTTTTTTTTTCATGAGTGTCCTGTTCACCCATGCTGTACACTGCTTTTAAGACTGTAGGACTACGACTAACTCATTCTCTCTGTCTTTAATTTCTGTTAGTTCTAAATATGAAAGCTTTTCCTACAAATACTACTGAGGAACCTACACCTTGCACAATTTTTTTCCCAATGCCTATTTTCTGCTACGAAAATCTACAAATTGGTAACATTGTCACATCTGGAGGCCGAATTGGCACCAGAAATTCCAGTCCCAGTTACTGTATTTTAATTCTTTCAGAGTTATTAAATTTAGTAGGTGAGTATTTTATAGCTTAGTATATTGTGAAGAAAATTAAAGTTTGTGATGTAGCACTGAGTAAGTGCCAAACAGATCTGAAGTTTACTTCCAGACCACTAACAGCCTTCTGTAACCAGAGACATTATGCATTATTCACTTGTTTATGCAGCTACATAAATATTACACATGTACCTACTGAACTATTATAAATTTAGCAAACAGCTTATTGCCTGTGCTGATGAGTTTCAGTATTTAAAGAGAGCTTATGAAAGAGGGGCTTTTTACATAGCTTAGTGTCAGGACATGGCAGGCAAGGGGGAATGGCTTGAAACTGAAACAGGGCAGATCTGTGAGGGTGCTGAGGCACTGTAACAGGTGGCCCAAAGAAGCTGTAGATTTCCCATCACTGGCAGTGTTCAAGGCCAGGTTAGATGAGACTTTGAGCAACCTGGTCTAGTGAAAGGTGTTCCTGCCCATGGCAGGGAGGTTGGAACCAGAAGATCTTTAAGGTCTCTTTGAACACACACCACCATTCTATGACTCCATGCAACAAGAATTGGAGAGCACAAAAGGTGACACAGCTGGACACAACATCTCATAAGCCTGCATTCATTGCTTCTGTAAGGATAATCTTCACACGTTCAGTTTCCCATCATAGAATCCCTAGACAGAAAAATACGGAGCTCTGAAATCTGAGTTTTCACATGATCTGTCATCACAAAAATACACCACCCTTCTTTTCTTCCTATTTGAATGAATCTTCATCTGTCTTTGTCAGCTATCCTTGAACTATTCCCAGAAGACCTTTTCCTAAGATGTTCGTAAAGCCCTCAGTTACAGCAATTCTTTACCACTAAAACGGATTCCCATGTGCAAACTTTTCTTGTTGCCCTTTAAACTCATGATGTGCTTTCGTAGGACAATGATGCAGATGTAAAACATCAATAAATTAACTCAAAGGCTGTTACTAACTCACAGTACTTTTTAACAACAAAGCACTTGATAGGACAATGGTTATGGTTCTTTACTTGGTACACTCCAACTTTCTTTTGTTAAAATCACACTAACTTTTCCAGATATGAAAAGGATTTACTAAAACACCCTGAGGAAGGAATATGTCAGTTTTAAACTAAGGCCCAACAAAAGTTATAATACCATTTGTATGCCAGAAGTAGACATGGACAGTTAAATGGAGAGAGAAGCTGGTGTGATATGAGTGAAATGACAAAGAGGATTCTTCAGGCAGCACTGGCACAAAAGAAGGGCAATGGATAAAAAGATTATTAAGTCGAGCATCATCGATAATGATAGGAAAAGTCACACACAGATCAACAAGATCTCACTCTTGCAATGTGAGACTACATCCTCCAATTTACAGCAGCCATTCAGATATGCTACAAACAATCAAGAGCTATTCATATGAAAAACAGTGTTCATTATGAATAATCAATGATTGAGAAAAATTATACTTTGTAGTCTCTGCATGAATTTGTTATTGGATACATGGCGTCCCTGAAATCATACAATTCAGCTGAGCTGTTTAACTCACCTGTCTAGAAACATTTTCAATAACCAAACAGGATCAATATTGAACCACAGAGAGAACGTGAGCTATCAAGAGTAGGGACATCATTCTGGATAAGCAAGCCCACCAGTATTTAATAGGAGACTGTTTACCACTAGTAAGCAGATGTATTTTATATCAAAATAGAACATTCCAGTTCTAAGGATAGCTAGAAGCTGGTTCTAAGCTTGTCTGAAGAAGTTCCACAAAAACATAAAAATACAACCAATTTTAAAACTCCACTAACATTCCTCTACTATGAAAAATAAGAACGTATGAGCTGAGACCAATTAAAGTATAAATGGATACATGAACAGTAATACCTGGGGAAAAAAAAATTAAAAAATGAAAAGCACAGTTTATTCCAGAACAACTGTTGGATAAAATTAATACAGATTTTTTTTTTCCGCACCTCTTAAGAATGATTCATGTATTCTTATCTAAAAATCAGGATTTGAATAAGAAATTATGACTACTGATCACCTTTTTGTATTTAATTAAGATCGAGACAGGTTTTTGAAACTGACAGAGGAAAAATCCCTCTCCACAAACTGCTCTGGCATAGTACGCAATGCTAATTTCTGCATGAAAAAGTGCACCAGGTTCAGTCCAGGTCTCAATGGTTGGCAAAGACTATAATTAATCCTAGAAAGTACCTTCTATAATTGCACTAATAGTGAAGATAGAGATAGCATGGAAGCAGTTCATAGGAAGAAACAAAATATCACCTTTCCAGGGGACCCACATACAGGTGAGAACATACAGTCCCAATAACCAAATGAGTTTGCTTACAATGCAAGACACAAAGACAGTTCCACTACCAAAATTAGCATTACTTGTAAGGAATTTTGATAATGTTTAAATTTAGATATGGCAGTGATGATTTGGACTTAAGAGGAACATCATGCACAAAAATTATTTAATCTTTTATAAGTTCTAAAATATATCATTATGAAGCAACACATCACTGCAAAGCAAAAGTTTTCTGCCATGTTTCAGAAAATACATTGTAATGATTTCAAAATTTATTACACATTGAGACATCAAGAAATTACCAGGAAACAATGAACATTTTTGAAGTCTCTTTCTTAAGTACTTTTGTTTTCACTCCACTCTTTTACATAGCAGAATGTCACAGACACTTCTGATGCATACACTGTTTCTGCACATAAAAACTACTTTGTGCCTAGTATTATAGGAAAAGTATAATACAGAATAGCTGATACCATTGAAAATCTTGTGTCAATGTTATTTCCATCCATCCATTCTGGTTTATGCTTTACAGCTTATTAAAATTACTTTAGAATCTATGCCTGAAATTTCCAGGTGTTGCTTCTCTAATAAGAAATATTTTGTCACGCTATAATGTGAAAAGAACACATGCTGAGTTTTGCAGTTTCCCAATACTCTCCATCTAATGTCTTAAACAAATACTAAGATAAAACACAAACAGAGTGTCCCTCTAAAAATTATCCCTGTCTTTGAAGTAAAAGTAATCGACAAGAACTTCCATTTCTTCTCATAAAAACTGTTCTATAGTAAATGACCACGCGGGGGTAGTAGTGTGATGCAATGCTCAAGTGCAGCACAGCAGCACACAGAAGTGCAAGCACTCGGGCTGGGTGAAATGAGTGCATTTCTGCAGTAGGTTTTTGAGTCTTTATAGCATAAATGCTTTAACTACAGAACATACATACGCGTGGACAACTGCTGCATCAAAATCTGAAATTTTTGAGACTCAAGGAAGTGTGGTTAAGTTATCCTTTCAATCTATACAGATTTTGTTGTAGAAAACCAGAACAGTCTCAAATTAACGTTCAGTGAGAACGTACATAGAAGAGCTTTGGCAGTCATTTACTGAAAGCTGACATTTTCAATTGCTAAATTACAGAAGTGTAAAGATTTTTGCTCAGGCAAGTTGCTAAGTTATATGTGATTAATAGCTTCTGCTCTTACATATATTTTTGAATTTTCTATACATGAAAGAGGATGCTCAGGCTTTACTGTTACTAAAAGACAAGAAAATTCCTTTTTTTTTTAGTGTAAAATATGGTCAATCTTTTTTTCCCTTAGTTACATCAGCCAGTATCACAAAAAACTCAAAAAAGTTGGTCTTGTGAAAGTCACTTGCCCTTTTTAAGGTAAGTATATAAATATTTATTAGATTTGTACTGTACACAACATAATAGAGGAGAAAAAAAGGTGAAAGTGGTTCCTTGCTGTATAAATAGCTCTAAGAACACAGAAGATACAGTTCAGCTAAGCATTATAACAAACTGGTTGTGCCATATCTTTTTTTGTTATTCAGCTACATTGATTCACAGACTTTCAATTGTTTTACTCTCATACATTCTATTTTATATATAATAGAATATATTGCAAATATTAATTGTTTTTACACATCTAGGGAGCCCAAATGCATTTGATAGCACTGCTATACAATCAGAGCTTGCCAAGAGAATACATCCAGGAAAAGAAAGGAGTCTTGAACTTGCCAAGCCAAGCTGAACTACAACCCACTGACTTTTTCCTCTCCAGCCATTTTTTCCCCTCAATGCTTTCACAAGTAATATGTTACCATGTCAAACTCCTGCCTTCCTACAATCTGGGAACAGTACTAAAACCGAAAGAAGTATTGCTAAGGTCTTGCTCAGACTTGAAAGTTGGTTATGGACATTATGGGAGTGTTTGACACAAAAGCGTCACAGCCGACCAGTAACCCAGTGTGCAGTCACTCTTACCCCCAAGCAAAAGCATCACATTCCTGTTTGCCTTAATCCCCAGCCAACAAACTTTTTTGCTTTCAGGATGATTCATTAAATCAACACTGGAAGAAATAAAAAAGCTCAGAATGGGGCACGGTACCTCATGACAAAAAATGATGGATCAGAAAAATGAGGGTAGCAGCAGCAGTTACCAACAAAATTCAAGAGCATGAAACTTATCTGCCACATTAACTCTTTCTGAAAAGGAGAGGTTTTTAATCAGGAATTTCAACTGCCTGGTTAAGTACAATGTTATCTCACTTTATCTGTATGATTTTACCTTTTTTAATAATAAAATATTAATTAATATTAAATAATATAATATTAGCACTTAGGAACTAATTTGTTGTTAATACCCTCTCCTTAAGCCAGATGAGGCTGAGCAGTTTGTTCTGGCACAAATAACATGGTAACTAAAATGCCAGTGTTAAACGTTATCAAAGAGGATTAGAAAACTATTCATGTTTTTAGTTTGTGTGTTTGCTAATTATTTTACAAAACATTTGCTTTTATTGTAAAATAAGGCAAAGAGAAAATTCTTTCCCTTATAAAACTCTCCACAGTGCAGCAGAGAAAGACATTGCAAAACAGTAATAAAACCGGAAAATGCAACAGAGAAACCAGAGAGTGTTTTAAGAACAAAATTTTAAAACACTAAGAGTGTTTTAAGATTTGAAAATTTCTGCTAATTTTTTTAGGTACTTCTGCCCTTTCATTTGCAACAATGAAAGCTTGAAGGCAAAGGTGAGAGGAATAGCATATTTTTAGGCTGAGTTGCTGATACGTAAAAAATTTCACTGACTTGCGTAAGGTCACAGTGAGTCAGCACCAACAGAATACTCGATCGAAATCCAAATCCCATTCTCAAACTACTGAATTGACTCACTTCCCACAACCAGTTACTCTGCTTGTATTTTATGCAATAACCCACTCAAATAATGAAGCTGCTTCTGTAAGTGGAATTTTTCATGTTACAGCCCACTCTTGTAAATCAACCAAGGAGACATTTCATTACTTTTTAATGAACTTTTGTGATCTCACTTCCCATGTCATATTGGATATCCTTGCTTAATGCTAGATAAGTGAGTCAAGTTGGGTATTCCTGATGACTGATATGAAATAGTTTTAATGCATCTTCTTAGGAACCTATTTCTACAAAAAAAGACCTTGATCACAAAATACATAAGCTAAAACAGAGATATCATTACATCTGTAAATCAATACACAATATTGTCCAGGAATCATCTGTTCTGGCTCAGGGAGAAAAATAATATATCTTACTTTTTTCATGCAAAATGACCATTTCAAATCCCAAAAGATACAGATCCTGTTCATTCTCCCAACTTCATGAGAGGTCTCTTGCGAAAAAAAAAGCACTTAAGAAGTTCAGGAAAAAAAAACTATCTTAGCCTGAATCTGATCACTGAAAGCTCCAGTGCTATCTGCTGGAAGTAGGATAGTGTCTTACTCTGCCTCCAACTGATATGGACAACTCAGAGCAAGAGACTACACAAATGCCAAGGGCTTCTCTTCTATATCTAAATCTGTCAATCTTTGTGCTTCAAACCTCACTGACAGTGGTAAGAGTTGCCTCCTTGGGGTGTCATAAATGCAGCAAAGCCATTCCTGCCCAGCAGAAGCCATGCAGGTCTTAGGACTGGGAGAAGGCAATTCCGTTTGGCAGGTAGCCAAGGACGTGCCCAGCCAGATCAAGAAAGAACTTGAAACTTGGCTCTTAAGGGCACTAGGGAGTCACACAGCCTTTTCTGGCATTGCCTTAAATGCAGGCATTTGCCAGCCTTGCTCCAATTACAAAATTCTCTTTCATGTCTTCATTCACAAATGAACCAAATGGAAGGGACAAAATACTCCATTGTTAATATATTTAACTGCTGCATGTGGGAAGCAGTTGAATTTCTTATCTTTCTGTTGCAATTTCCTCATACCTCCCAAGGAAACAGCAGCATAGACTATCAGTCACATTATGAGAAGTAGGAAAGATGTGAAATTCTGCCTGGACACAGTCATCACAAAGGCTTCTTAAGCTCTATGTTACATTGCTAGAGCAAAAATCAGAGGCATGATACAACTGGTTGTGCTAAGCACTCTGGAGACCATGAAATGGTTACTGTACTGTTTAAAGAACATCCTCATGAGTGTGAAGCCCTTTTAAAGTACCTGAAAGACTATAATAAAATAATTAATAGATATATTTACATATTTTAAAATATTTAAAAGAAATCCAGTATGTGAGGAAATCAAAATTTATAAAACCAAGGAAAGATAAAGATAACAAAATGCAGAACAGTAGAGAACAGGCAGTGGTTATGGGGCCACATCACCTCTTCACCCTTCTAAAGATACCAGTGTGAAACTTTCTGTTACCGATTGCTCAAGAGCTGAAAATTAGCTGCCAGTCAGGAGCACATGAGGGCTGTGAACTCTTAGATGGTACAGCAGGAAACATTCAAACCCAGAAGAAAGAAAAGAGACAAGAAAAATCTACTGACAACTTCCCCCAAGGTTTTTAAAATAGCACTTTTAAAACCACTCAACTTTAGTTGCACTGGATAGAGGTAGAGCTGTAATGACACGTGTCTGTATGACAACAGACTTTCACAGATGCTGTGAAAGTCACACTTATACTAGCAAACTGAATTTTTGCCAGCGTAAGCTACATCAGTTGTCTGAAGACTAGGAAATAATTTTACTAGGAAATAATTTTACTGTACTGGGAAATAATTTTAACAAACTGTACTAGAAAGCTTTTGGTGTTTTTTGATAGTTTGTTTAGGTTCCTGATGAAAACATTAATCACACTCTGACTCCTTCCTCACAATGACAGAAGTTTCTCTTGGGTTTCACAGATCTCAGATCTCTACGGGGATGTGCAGACACTGGCTGAAGATTTCCCTAAGAGCACTTGTCCTAATCCTTCCCTTGAAGGAATCAAGTCCAAAATGGTTTTTTGAACAGTCAAATTCGACAGATTAAAGTCAAATCAATGGTAAAGAATTATGAGACTGTATACTCCATTCACTTGATAATTATAAATAGTCAGAATGGTTTCAGTTATAAATAGCCTGACATGGTTTCAATTAGTTGGAGCCAGTATCCAATTTAAAGACCTCCATGTTCCATTTCCGGGAGAACAGCTCCAATATCAACTGCCCACGAATCTTTAAGAAGTGCAATGCATTTAATGTGAGAACACCGAAATAAGCCCATAAAATGCTAGTGCAGACTGTACTCTTCCACAAAAAATACTTCTGAATTAAAGACTACATTATTTAATATAGTGGTAAAAGCAATCTTTTTGCTCAGAAATAATAAACCTGTTTTAAAAAAAATAAACTGATTCAGAGCACAGAGTACCCAGTAAACTGAGCACTGATGGATAACCTAGGAATATATTCCTTCAGATGTGAAAGATAGCTCTAGCTCTCTTGTGGATCACACAGAAATGGAGGAAGTGATTTAGCAAAGCAGCTGTAAAACCCCTAGTTTTACTGTGTAGATAGAGATGCAAATTTCTGATGGCAGTAAATAGAATATACTGGATTTTTTATTCCACAGTTAGACACATGACACATCAGTGGAAAAAAACTCTGTTCTCTACATGTTTGATACTATTCGTTGGTTCCACAGTCACAATTTTGAAACAGGTCTAAAAAACTTAGGGATTTTCATTTATGTATCTCAGTATACAGAAATGTTGGGGTTTTTCTTTAGAAAACAACTACTGGGACCAACTTTCCAAAATCAAAATCCCTCCCTACTGATTCATTTAGTAATCTTGGAATGCCTTTAACATCTTCCAGCACCCGTGTTTCCCATGACTTATGTTGTAGACACTGAGGAGAAGACAATGCCTCCACCATCAGAGAAGGCAAGGAAGTCATTATTTAGCTTGTGTACACAGCCTTTGATCTCTTTGTGTTTTACAGTGTGCCAGGTTATTTTCAATGCATCCTGCAATGGATAGAAACCAAATTATCATAGCTCATAGAAAAAGCACTACTTTTTGCTTATTAGAAGACCCAGCTTTATAGTCATGATCTCCAGCAGACATATTATTCTTACACCTCCTTCTGTGTTTTTCTAACACAGAACACTACCATGTATTTAAAAAGGAATGTTAAAATACTCACAGTTTATCAAAATAAATTATTTTTCATTGCTGGTTCAAAATATTTTATGATCAATTGTTCTGAAAAAGGGACTACTCCTATCACAAGACAATTGTGTTTGACAAAGTCTAATGGAAGATAAATTTTTGTAATCAAAAAAATATGTGAAAACATTGTGAGAAGTGTGTGAGGCTTGTAACAGAAACACCACAATTTCAGAAGGAAGTAGAGGTGTGATACAGCCATCAATGTGTAATTTTAGTTCTTGTTTGTGCATCGTTTCCATATTCTGGGGCATCTAATGAAACAGGGGTTTGTGCAATTTTTCTGCTCTTTTTTCTCAGCTACCCCAATAACATAGACTCCTGAAGTAGTTAATAAAAGCCTTCAAACATGTAGAGAACAGGGTGTTTTCCACTGATGTGTCATGTGTCTAACTGTGGAATAAAAAATCCAGTATATTCTATTTACTGCCATCAGAAATTTGCATCTCTATCTACACAGTAAAACTAGGGGTTTTACAGCTGCTTTGCTAAATCACTTCCTCCATTTCTGTGTGATCCACAAGAGAGCTAGATCTACCTTTCACAGCCGAAAGAATATATTCCTAGGTTATCCATCTTCCCACTCTTCAAAAGGAATGCTGATTCCAAGGGAAGGGCAGAAGACAATTCCAAGTACATCCCCTCTTGCAGAGGACTTCACATGAAGTTCGCTGAAAGTGTTACAGGAAAGACAAGAACAGGATTGAACTACATTTGATGAATTATCACTTCCTCAAATTGCTACATTACTTGTAACAAAATACGTGGAACAACAGGTACCTGAAACTGCTTCTGCAAATTTCATAGAACTATGTGCCTATGGGACTACAGGAGCCTAAAGACAGATATTATAGGTGCTTATAAATGAAAGTCATAATACAATGCAAAAGACACTAAACAAGCTGATTCACTGAGCCTTCTCTCATTGCCTTAGAAAACAGAACTATAGACGCAAGTAGTTCCTCTCCTCATGCAAAAACTAACACAGAACCACTCCCTGCTTTATAAACATTTTTTTTCTGATTAGTTCAGCCAGAGCACACCCAAACTGCAGCCAGGCTCTCCCCGGCAGCATGACCTCTTACAACCTTCCTGGTAGGCTTATGCAACCAGGAAACCAACAGCAATTCTGTGTAACTTGGCTAATTTCAACCTATCGGGCCATTTTAAATTAAAAACAAATAACCGACCCCTAACTTAGAATCAGCAAGAAAAAATTATTTGGAAAATGAGTACCAAAGCACACAAACTTCTGAAAGCTACAATACTTCCTATTTTTCATTCAAAAATAAAAAAATGTTTCACTTCAGTTAATTGCTCCTTTCCAGTTGTGAATTAGAGTATATTAGAATTCAATAACCTTTTAAAAAGTGGAAAAGTTTGGATGCCATGTGTGCAATCCTGTCACAATTTCAAATGAAACTTTCACCCCATGCTTGTAGTAATCGGATGCTTTATGACAGATTATTACTTCAATAGATCTTCAGAAATCATATTAAATTGCTTTTACCTCAACTCAGCCATATCCTTCATCAGAAGACCATTTAAAAATTAAGGTAATAATAGCTTCCTAAGGAAATAGAGACTTTTGGAACATTTACATCCAGACTAAAAGTAAAATTCATACATGGTAAATATGGCAAGTAGTTTACAGTGTTGCTGAACTATGGAAAAAGAAGTTTACATATGGACAGATGAGCATGAGCTGGTGAGCGCAACTGATAACAGTTAATTCTTACAAAAATCCTCTATGCTGCAAGTGTGTATCTGCACTCAGAGAAGCCACATTTCCCCTGTGTAAGTGACATTGGGAGACCAGACAGGGTTTGGTTTTTTTTTCCCCAACAAAATAATTTCTTCCCCTTGTGGAATCTATCTTCATCTGGGATCGAACCACTCAACAAAAAATCCTAAGTGGCAACTGGGACAAAAATCACCACCTGTAGACAACTTCATGGGAAGTTTGAGGAACTTCCTGGAAATTTGAAAAGTTGTGGACAATTTCAAGGCAAGATTAAGGAACTGCACACCATATACATCCTACTGCTGCAAAAAGCAGAGAAATTCTGGTTTTGGGAGGGGACGAGAGGAAAAATCAGAGCAACAACATTCCTCATGTATCATGCACATTGATCCCTCTTCAAAATAGGCAGATGAACAGGAAAGAACAGGGAATTTTCTGCACAGCATAAGACGGGGGATATAAAAAGGAAAAGAAAGGCCATCATCTCACTGATTCCACCTAAGTGATCTTATACAGGAAGAGATAAGATCTCTGGCAAACAGTTAAGCTTTAATACATTTTGCTAAAAATAGCAGCTGATCGGAAGCACTGAAAACGAAAATATACGTTCTTTTAAGTGGAGGTGACTGCGGTCTGGTTTACTTTCTGTCTCCATCTGCTGGTAAGTCACACTGCCAAGTTACACCATTCAGTATTTTAAAACTGATAAAATGTCTTTAAAATATAATAAGGTGGTACAACTTCCATCAAAATCAGCAGAATTACAGCTGAAAGTTTAGGGGGAAAAACCTATTAAAAGTTTTGCCTCTTCAACTTCATTCAACATCACTTCAAATAGAACAGTCAATGGTGGATGCCTGGAGCCGAAACAAATATACAGTCTCCAAATGGCTCATTTTTATCACATTCAAGTAATGATTTACTTTAGAAAGAATAATTAACATTATTTCTTTTGGCCTTAAGAAAAGCTTTCACTTTTGCCATCATTTTTAGTCTACTCTTATTTTCTCACATAGCTAAAAATGATTCAGAGAAAATCCTCAAGTTTATGCACCGAATTATCAAATAATAACAAAACTGAAACTTCTATACACACACACAAAGTAACTGTTTGAAGAATTACTATAAAGCACCACTGCTCACTGCTTTACTGTTACTTTAGTACTCAAGAGACAAATTGAAATCCCTGGCTGGTCCCCAAATTGCTCTGTACTCCCACTCAAGCTTTGTAAGATAAAACCTATGTCATAAACCTGTTCATAAGCAAGCTCCTGATAATGTCAAACTGACCTTAGATTCATTGCATTTGAATTTATCAAGCACCTATTTTTGTCATGGCCACATTTATAATAAGCATAGCAGGTTATGGGAGGATAATACAGCAGAGGAAAAAGGAAAAATAAATCAATACACTAAACAGATAGACATTAATATAGGTAGACACTGGAAGAGAGGCCAGCCTCAGAGCTTTCAGATGAAGCTGCAACTTCAAAGTTACTAAAAATAATGTTTTCCTTTGGAAAAATTGATTTTCATTTACAAGCCAGTCATTGAGCTTTGCATCATTCAATTATTTCTCTTCAAAGTACTGAAAAACAATAATTATTTGGAAACAGATAGGAAGCTAGGCAATTTGTGTCTAATACAGTAAAATAATTGCAAATAAAAATGCAATTTATCAAAATTTGCATTATCTATATTCAGCTTCTTGTCAGGTTGTAAGGTGTGGTTCAAGTAAAAAAAAATCCAAGTAATTTCCAAAGATTCACACAAGTAAACCCTGGCAAATAAAGCCTCATTCATGACTATGCACATTGACTTGGTAAAATTAATTACTTTCCTTTTTAACCCATTAATCATCTGGTTTTCATTCTGGAGAAAGCTCAGAGTTTCATCTTCCTTTGTACTGCAACATTAAACCAAGAAAATTGCCAGTGGCAAAATAAACATCATAATGCTTCATGTAAGGTTTCCAAGATTCTGGTGGGAGCTCTGTACAGAAGTATTTCTGTACTCCGGGTTACGACATTCTGTTATTTAAATATTAATAAAACAGTGATGTAAACCACATTAGAAAAGAAAACAAATCTTTTCAATTAAGTTTATTCTTAGAACAAGTCCTAGGATTCCGAATACAGCAGCATTTTCTGAACACAGTGTTTTTCCCTTAAGATTTCTCGCTGGCAAGATTCCATAACCTACTTGGTTTGGTGGTGGGAGGTGAACTTTTGTACTGAGAACAGGCACCTCAGAACACTTCTAAATGGCCAGCCAACACGTTCAATAGCTGCTATAAATATTCAACACAATTAAAATTGAAAGTAAAATTCCAATTTTCTCATGGCATGAAACACCAAGTTAGAAGGAGTACTTTCAAGAGTGTTTAGTTAGTTAACCTCTGACATATACAACAAAAAAATATTAGCTCAGAGTACAAGAAAAATGGGGCTAAGCATTGCTATACCAAACCTAATTTATTCAGGCGACATGCAATCTGGCTTCAACCAGATTGCATTATCACATCTCTGCATTGAAAAAAAAATTTAAAATATCAAAAGCTGTTATTTTTAGGGAAAAAATATTTCTTTAAGGTTTCTGGATAACAGCCAGCAGCATAGGGCTATGTCAAGATGATGGAATAACTCAACCTAACATCTCTAAGCATCACGGTCACAGGAAACAGAGGCCAAGGCTAAAATGTGACCCATTGTGGGAGGATTTAGTTAAGCTCTGAGTTTAAGTGGAGCAATTTCTTTCTCAAAAAAAAGCCCAAAACAAAACATCACTACTGAAGTGCACAGGTCATACTACATTTGTTTAGTATCCATAAAATATCCACTCCCAATCTCTGTCACAGTTCCACAAGGGGGACTATGTGTGTTTCATGCCTATATTCCCTCAAGTGATCAGTCAGAAGTGAGACGAAGCTTTGAATATCATCACTCAAGAAGAGCAAATATCACCAAGAAAACATCGATTTGTCCACAGTTTAGTGGCAAAGACTCTACCATACATTTCTTAGAAGCAAGATTTTTTCATTCCCATGAAAACACCTACTGCTGGTGGACAGCTGGCATTTTAACAGCTGCATTAGTAATGCTTAAAGCTTAATAGTAAGCTTTTCAACAGAAGATCTGGAAGTATTTGCTTATACGCATTTACAAATTCAATTTACACAGGATACAGGGAGCAAGAACCTCCCTGGCACAGTTAGGAGAAAGAGCAGAGTTCATGCCTAGCGTAGGGTTAAAGATGAAAGCTGACAGGCAAGAACCAAAGGCAGCTGCCAAAACCTCCACTTCTCCACTTTACAAAAACCATTCCTCCTCTGCAGCCATGCCGCTCCCACTGCCCCGTTAACCGAAGGTGCACGCGCGCGTAAGCACAAACAGAACGTGGCTCCATAAAGGGAATCAAAAACTGTGCCCCCAAAGAATGCACGGCATGTGTAAATACTCCAAAACAAAAACTATCTGTCACTACTGATATAGAGAGATTTCCTAGTGGGCAAAATCCTGATACTGCTAAGAGTCAAACAGGCAAAATGCCAAAGGTAAAGTGAAAAAAGGCAAAATTAAAAAAAAATAATTAATCTCCCCCTCAAATCCCTAAGCACATCTCAAGTCTATTTAATGCTCATTATTCACACAATCACATTTCTGATTACACTGATGTGCCAAGGTTTCCATTTTCAAGTGATAAACTAGAGAAGTTATTGGTCCCTCTTACTCTGTCCTGGAAAATCCAAGCATGAAAAAAGTACAACAGGACCTATTGGAAAAATTCAGTGTTTAATATGGACTTTTTATTTTTATGGCTGTACCAATAAAAATGAGAGTGGCAAAAAATAAGTTGAATTTTTACACAAATTTCAATAAAGACATATACAGAAAAAAGTCATATTTAACAAAACAGAGCTTAACAATCAGGCACATCACTGAGGACAGTGAATTTCTTCCAGAAATTCTAGTTGTCCCATATAGACATATCTGGAAACATTAATTCAGTGAATAGCCACAGCATTTGACAAGAAGCACAATACCATTCAGCAAAGATCAAAGATGGGGATAAATGTCAAAAACAATCATAAGAAAAACTAGCTTTTCTTCATTAGAAACTGCATATTAGCAGCAGTATACAGGCAACATACCTCACATATGTATCTCTCTAAGGGGGAGGAAAATAGCAACAGGAATGATACTGGATTTCATCATGGGTCTGGAAAGTAAGTGAACAACTAAAAAACATGGGGACATAGAAGAAAGAAGGAAAATTAATAACCTCTCAGAAAAAGGCCCTAAGGCAAAAGCAATGTTCATACAATCACACTACTGACAGTCCAAGCCAAGAACACACAATCCAACAAACCTCATGTACATGCTTCCTCAGTATGAAACATTTGAGAAAAACTGCTGATTTTCAGCCATGAACGTAACTTTGAGACATCCTTGTAATAATTTTCCATGCAGTAAAACCACAGAAAATATAACCTAGAGAACCCGAATGTTATATAAGATTTCAACTTACATGTGAGTAACAGCCTGAACAAATACGTTTATCAAAATTAAAATAAATAATACAGAAGGATGCAAATGTCTGCACTGCCACCCATCCCAATGATGTCTGATTGCTCATCACAGCACAACAGCAATTAATGGAGACAAGCAAAATTAAGGGCTTCCTGACAAATTAGGGAACCACACTGGAGGCTACATTCCAAAGTTATGTATTGCATTTTTCTACAATGCTTTATGCTTCTACAGAAGCAAAAGAGGTAAAAGAATAGACTTCTACAATCATTGAAAGTATACCTGCTACTTTAACATATCCCTAAGTATCACAACTGATGCAGGTATTGTTTTTGCACTTTTTAAAGTGTACCAATCAGCACTAAAGATAAATAAGGAGAACATCCTTATAGCTTTCAAATCCTCTTATCCTGTGTACCAAACACTTCTAAAATCTATGTTCATTAAAACACATTGTCTTAAAACACAAGTTTTAAGAAATGTCTCCCTTCTGCTGTCCTCATGTCCATCAAGCATGAAGGGGGACATATAGAAGCAAAACTTTCACACAGACACCATGCCTTTGGGTGGAAAAGTACCCAAAAAGTGAAAGACTTTCTCTCAAGAAAACCAAACCAGAGCATGATCCTGATAGCTGACAAATACCCTCCACAGACATTTCAGCTGGTGGAATAAGAAGCTAATTTTTCTGGCCTGGGACAAAATAAGTTCTATTTAAGGTCCCAAAACACGACTGAATAAAACCCCTCACCACCTGGTTCTTCAGACTCTTCAGCTTCCAGATAGTAAAGTACTCTATGGGAGGCTAAAGCTCTGATTCTACAAGTGCCCACATTGGGCCACATCTGCCTGGTCCAGATGCACACATCGAAACAGGCTTGGGATTCCCATAATATCCCAGAAGTGTTGGATCTGGCAGGTGTTGTCAACACAAGTATGCACAAAACCTACAACCACACCCCCAGGAATGCACAGAAGAGCCATCCCAATCATTATATTGAGGGACATACAGAAGCATTGATGGTCCAGTAGGTCACAGTTTAATGTGTTGTTCCATGATGCAAGAAACTCATGACTGCAC
This sequence comes from Irena cyanogastra, assembly GCA_013397155.1. Lineage (NCBI taxonomy): Eukaryota > Metazoa > Chordata > Aves > Passeriformes > Irenidae > Irena > Irena cyanogastra. The sequence goes on along the minus strand of VWZV01010621.1, from coordinate 225,621 downwards.
TCCATTCTTCAGCTGCAGGGGGTCCAAAGCTGCATGTCCCTTTTGAAGGGAGGAATTTCACTAGAAACTGTTTAGTCATGAAGCAACTGCCTACAGCAAAGCTGAAGGTGCACCACTTGGCAAAAAATACCTAACAATGTCCAAAGGGCTTCTGAAAAATCAGCATGACTCCATGAGTCAACAGACACTTCCTCAGAAAGCATTCTATCAAAAAAGCAGTTTCACTTCCAGAATTAAATAAAAAATTTAGTTTTATAAATGTATTTAGATCACAAAACCTTGTGAATTACCATACCAGCTTTACATCTGTACATTTTGAGTTTCCTGTCGCTATTGTTCTTACACTGTCAGCATGCCACATACCTTAAAATAACCACCAGTATCCAAAAATAACTTCATTTTGAATGTGTAATGCTATATTTGACACTCGTTCGTCAATTAATAACCTGGTTTTAGCACATGAGTTTACGACTCCTCAAGTCTCATTTAATCTCTACAAGTAATTTGGTTGCTGAAATTTTTCTTTATTTAAAATGAACTATGGCAAAAAAAAAAAAAATAACCATAACCCCCTTTTACTAGAAGGTTAACTCATTACCCCCTTTTAACCTCATTAACCCCTTTTAACACTCTAATATCTAGGCTGCTGACAATCCCAAATAGCTGCTTCCTGGAGCAACTGAGCTATTTAATGCCAAATAGAGGATTACATCTGTTTAAGGCACAACAAAAGCATATGACACCCTGTGTTATACATCCGGATACTACTGTCATGAACAGGGAAGCAATTCTAAGTATAGCTGCCAAATTCCTCTTTTTTTCCAGCAGGAACTCCTAACTGGAAACACAGCTTCTTCCTTTTCTGCATTGATACAGCACTCCCAAAGGCAGACACAGCAATCTGTTATGCCCAGATCTTAAACAAGGTCCTCTCCAAGTCAACAGCAAAAATTCCTTTGTTTTAGACAGGAGGAGGAAGGCTGGGTTCCCAAAGAATTCACAGTTCAGTTACCCTTTAAAGTACCTTTTTATCCCAGGACATACACAGCTATTCACAGCATCCTATCTCATATTCCCACATTCCTATTCTCAGCTCAAGCGTATGAACAGAAAAATCTCCATTTCTGCATACCCCACTTAGATGTAAATCTGGGAGCACTCCAGAACTTCATGTTAACTCAGACACACATGAAGAATTAACCATCTGTGTTTCTCCATCTGTTGCCTACTGTACTTTAGACTAGTCCAGAGCAGCTTATCACATCTCACTCGTTTCTGACCTAAACTCAGAATGCTGGGTTTTTTTGTTACAAAAAACAATGCAACAGACTAAAATCATATGGTTTTCTGGGTCAGGAACAGCTGTTTCAAACAATGTTGCAAACAGATTTTCTTTGGCACGTTACTAGTTGGCAAATCGTGTTTGTTAAATTGTTTGTACTCTGAAAGAACCAAACAAAAAGGAAGTTCCACACACTAGACAAATAAAGAAACATATAAGTAATTGCATTTCAAAAAAACTCTTCTTTTTTAATTCTTTCTTTAAATAGAGATGGAGACAATAAACCTGCATATGTACACTGCATATTTAATACCAGCTTACATGTATAAACTCTTAAGAATTAAAATAATATCGATCTTCTGAAATATGTTTCTCAAACTTCCTTCTAAACAACAAGCAACCAAGGCCAAAATGTCAATCATAAATAATTAGGAAACAAAATTACTGTTATATTTTTATTTCATTAACATTTCTGTCAGTGATACCTACACATTTAGGACTGTGGCATCTTGGCTTTCACTCATGTTGTAGATAATGTAACGCTCATATATTTATGTGAAAGTTATTCTCAGTAGAATCAGATCTGATCCAAGAGCATAACAATGTCAAAAGTCGTTATTCTATGGCATTTGATCTTAAGGAACAAAAATTTCAAAAAGAGACTGTGCAAATAATTTCTATATTCTGCACCTGTTTTTCTTAGCTTGTCTTCATCATAATATTTCTAAAAATAACACTTCATATATCTTCCAAATGCTCACATGTACAACTGTGTTTGAGTCAATTTAGAGGCTTCAGTGGCTCTTTGATAATGTCACCTCACAAAAGAGGAACCTGAAACAAAGAGTGGGTGGAAACCATTTATACACTGCCCAATCTTACTTCAAAACTGAAAGTAAATTAATGACTACGGACTTCTTACGGAGTATAAACAGCACTGAAAAGTTATGAATTTTTCAAAACTGTGTAAGAAGCCCGTAAAGACCAGAGTGGCAAAGGCATGACTTGTGATTCGGGAACAGGAACTCAGGTCCCATCTGCTATAGGCTTCTTGATGATTGCATTAAGTAACTTTCCACTTCTCTTTTATACCTTCATTTCAGAGTTAAAAATAGCAAAAATACTTTTTTATTCATAGAACAGGGAAAAGATAAATTTAGTTATTTTGATGATTCATTCAGATACAATAGCCATGGGAGACATTCTAATACCTAGACTTTAAGACAGGCAGATGCTATTGGCAGAAGCTTCAAATAATTTTTATGCCATATAAATACATACTGCAGTCTATTGAACATTTAGAAGGGAACTATCTATTTTTTTAAAGAGCATTTACATCAGATGAGAAGTGAAAAGACTGAGTGGCATGATGAATTTAACACAGCCTCATATAATATCTTGTCCTATTAAATGTTTTTCATATATCTTCCTAAATAATTTAAGAAAGTTGTTTTATACTTTTGTGTTCTGGAAATCAATTCAGCACCTGCACATATGACAACAGCTTCTCAATTTACTACATAGCCTACCCATGTGGGAGCATTGCTTTACTTCACACAAGGGAGAAAGTATAACTGTAATCAGAGATTTTCAAGATTACAATACACAGTTTATTTCTAAATATACAGCCTTTCTGTTTGTGTTTAAAAAATTTTACACAAAGCAGACAATTTTCACCTGAACTGTTTAGATGAAGAGCACAATTTTAGCTGCAGAAACCCCAGAAAGAATGTTTTAAGACTGTTTAGATTAATACCTGCAAAGTTGTTGAAATCTAAACAGAAACTAAAAATTATAATAAGGATAGACAATTCAATGTAGGTAATACATGGAACAAAGGTCAGATAGGCAGAATCTTAGAGTTTAAATCCAAAGCAAAGCATCAAGTCAAGTACCTGATTTAGGGAAGTTCCCAGAAGTACCTACATCTTAAATTAAAGGGTTATCTACTATTCAAAAGTACAATTACTCAAGTTAACCTGCAACACAGTCATCTGAATTTACAGGGTTTCTACTATTAAATACTTGTATTTTTACACATTGCTATAACGATTTTGAAAGTGTATTTTTGCACAGAAGCACCTTCACTAACAACTTCAGTAAAGCAAGTATTTATGTCTAGCTGTCTTTAATAAATGATTGGTTATTTGTCAAGTCCTCCAACTACTAGGTTTGATGTTTTTCTGCCTAGCTATACAGCCCCGCTTTTTACCTGAATATTATAAAAGCTAGAAAATTTATGAACTGTATTAGGTCACCATGGACCCAACATTTACTTAAACTCTCCAGAAGAGAGGACTGAGAATGTGGGGGAAACAGCCCTGCAAGCACACCCAGGTCAGTGAAGAAGCAGAGGGAGGAGGTGCTCCAGGCACCAAAGCTGAGATTCCCTTGCAGCCCCTGGTGCAGCCCCTGGTGAGGCAGCTGTGCCCCTGCAGCCCATGAGGGTCCCAGGGGGAGCAGAGATCCACCTGCAGCCCACAGAGGACCCCACACCACAGCAGGTGGATGCCTTGTGATCCAGCAAGAAATCCACACTGGTGCAGGCTCCAGGCAGGACCTGTGGCCTCATGGAGAGAGGATCCCATGGTGGAGCAGGTTTGCTGGCGAACACTTGTGAGCCCATGGGAGACCTATACTGGAGCACTCTCTTCCTAAAGGACTGTCTCCTGTGCAAGCCACCCAAGCCAGAGCAGTTATGAGGAACTCTGTAAATTCCACATCAAGCTTTGCACAATGCACACACCAGTATAGGCAGTCTTGCCAATAAGGCTTCACAAACAAGCAAAGCAAGATGTTTCCTGGCAAATGATCCTAAGAATTTCGCTCTCAAAATGTTCATTAAACAGATTTATGCTACCCATCTTTCCCAATATCTACAGGCTTGAATTCTTTGCTCTCAGAAAAATCTTAACAAAACAGAACAAAAAAAAAAAACCCAGAAGGCATACAGGAAAAGGCAGATTAGAGTGTGGCCATCAAATACCTTAGTTCACTTTTCAGTTTTGCAAATATACATTACATTCTAATTCCTCAACTAAGCTGCAGCACCTTTCTCCCACCCATGTGTCCTCATCAAAAGGCTACAGAAGCATAATTTTGTCACTACAAAGGAAATATAAATCATTCAAAAATTTCACCTTGAGATTCCTTCCCAGGAAAAGACATGCTGATGGTGCCAATAGAATTGGAAAGCTCAGCTTTAATATCCTAACAGTTAAACTTTCCGTATGGTACTCCAGCTTGTTACCAGGAAAGAAAAGTATCCTTTTATAACAATGCAGACTTCCTCAATACAGTAGCTCTGAATTTCCATCTATCAACATTAACCAGGTCAGCTATTCATCATAAGCACAAGGAAAGTAAATTAGACGTGTCAAGGTGAAAAGTTTCATGCTCCTTGTCTGCCTCAAAGCACTAATGGGTAGCCTGTTCTTCTATTTCTAAGGCATGATCAGGTTTCTGGGAAAGTGTTTCTTGGATCTGTGAAAGTCATCTCACATTTTCAGGACTACCTACTCACTAAAGTAGGAGAACTCCAAAGCAGCATCCACTGATGAACTGCAAGTTTTCTGCCAGTCCCCTCCTGCTCTGGTTCTGAGTGCACAAGTTTCGCAGCAGCCCGGTCAAAATCAGCACTGAGGAGATTAATTTCTGTCAACTTTTCAGCCCTGATGGCTTTTTTACCTACTCCAGGTTCTTCCTCTACCAGCCCACATATACTACATCAATGTCTTGAGCATAGATTGAAATTTTTAAAAGGTGAAGTCTCATTTAAAGTGCAAAGTAAATCCTAATTTGGACCTTGCCAAGGGTGCATACTAGTTTACAATGCATACGTTCTGTTCAGACCAGTATTTTTACTAAGATAAAATATACTGAAATACACTAAATTTAAGCTTAATTGAGCACAGGATTGCTCAAGTTCAACCATACTGCCTTGAAATGTTGTTTTGTATTAATCTGTACAAGTTGTCTACAAGTCCAGAGATTGGGACTTTAAACTTCTGTGATTTAATTTTCTTTTTTTTGTTGTTTTATTTGCGCCCAAAAGCTAAAAAAATTGGGGGTCAGATTTAGCTTTACTGAAGCTGTATTGAAAAAAATTATGGGACACGGGATAATGGGTTTGAATTACAAAGGGGTAGATTTAAATTAGAAATAAAGAAGGTATTTTTTACAATGAGGGTGATGAGACACTGCCACAGGTTTCCCAGAGGAGCTGCGGATGTCCCATCCCTGTAAGCATGTGAGGTCAGGTTGGATGGGAGTTCGAGCAACCTGCTCTACTGAGAGGTGTCCCTGCTTTTTGTAGGGGGGTTGGAACTAGACGATCTTTAGAATGTCCCTTCCAATTTACACCAAATCACTCTGTGGCTATACAATTCTCCTAAAACTAACTTGACACATAACCATGGAAGGTACAGACTACATAGAGAGAGATGAAGAGCTAAATCAGAGTGAGAAAGGAGAGGTAAAATGATTGCATTTGAAAACCCATTCCAAAGGTCCCCAAGAAATTTTTTGTAAAATGTTTCTGGATCCATTGGTTGTTTCAAAGATTGAGGAAAAGAGGGGTAAGTCCAAAATTAACGTTTTCCTCTTAAAAGTATTGACAAATTTTCTTCAAAATCAAGTAGAAAGTTGAGCTACTTTTCAACAAAATAGATGGATTCCATAGCATAAAACATTAATGCAAACAACATAAGAATGTTTACCATTAGCTGACCAATCTGTAAAATATCATTTAAAAAAATCAATCAACTCAAGAAAGAGTGACAAAACTTCCTTCCATACCATTTTTACTGAAAAGGTTTATTTGGATTTGGACCACGGAGTATGGACTGGACATCATTTTCTTTCTTTCACACTCCATACTGTCACGTGAAATGTTTCAAGCATTGTACAGCCACCATATTAATATTGAATATAAAATAGGATGCGGCTATGTGGTGAAGCTTTCATGTTGTACACCAGGCATAGTCATCCCAGGTCTACGAAAAAATGCATAACAACTTTCCAGAACAATTCACACAGCACCCAGTTAGACAGGGGTCAATTCCATGTTGTGAACCATTTCTGGCCACCACTCTTAATGTGGGAAGCTTTTACATTCTTTCAGGGGTTCTTTCCCATTGCACAAGTTTAGATACAAAGACACTAGCACAAGATGGACACAAAATCATCACTGATTCTGGATGCCCAAAGAGAGCCATCACAGTGACTGATGTTTCAGAAGAAATCAAGCCCCTATGAAGTGCACCAAGTTGAGTACCGACCACAAAAGGGAAAAAAACAAAGAAACAGTTACCAGTTAATCATAAAATCTGGTCCAGAACAATATAAGAAATTAACTGGGGCCTCTTTGTATATGTCATTTGTCAAAACTTAAAAATCTCAGAACTTTGTTAGCATCCACCAGCACCCCTGATGTACAAAACCTTCATTCCCAAACCTGCACCTAATAAGGCAGCTATGACAAAGTGAGGCTTAAACTTCACTACCAATAACCCCAGCTTGCCATGCAAGAGCAGACAACTGAAAAGGCCCATTGAGAGCCCACGCACTGATGCAATCAAGAAAATCATGTTGAACTGTGATCATTTCTGTGATCAGCACTATCAAGGTGAAATCAATTAAGACATACTATATATATACACATTATGAGCTTGATGTCCTTTGTTTCAAACTCAATTAAGCTACCAGTATCTCCCTTTTCAAATATTTGTCTGACATTGCCCTTTATCCATATTATGCTGAGGAAAAATCTTGTAGTTAATATTTATCCTGGCTATAAATAAATGAGCACTTAATTCTCAGCTGTTTCAAGCTCTAATTAAAACCAGTTCCACAGCCAGACACAGATGCTATTCTAAGAAGAAACAACCTCGAGTAACACCATGTTCATTGTTAAAGAAAGTGGTTCATAAGCAATTATATCTTGTCAGCTCTAACAGTTAATCTAACCTCTTCAATGACACCCAGTTATTTTCACACTCAACATCCTGCCACGAACCAGTAATTATGGCCTGTACTTGCTATCTCTGCTGACACTGACTTGCAGACTACAGAGACATAGGCAAATGAGCTTATAACCTTAACATAACCAAAGGACACTAAAAACGTTATTTTTTTGCAGCATGACATTTATGCCTGAAATTGTTTGGCCATTAAACAACGATCATTTCATCATTTAATCTAATTCTAACCAAGACTCTGCTTCAAATGGAAAGCTTTTCCACTGGACTTTTTTTCCTATTTGCAGCAAGTCATTAAAACAAAATTAATACATGATAAAAAAACTGCAGTGCGGAAAAAAAAACCCCAACCCTGCAGATCTTATTTTGCTTCAGGGAGATTAAGATTTCTCATGCTGAAGAAGGGGGAGAAGGGAAAATTAAAGCTGCCAAGCAGTGGCCGCAGAAGACTCCAAATCCCTTTACTCACCTTCCCAAAAATAAGTGGCAAAAGACATCAGTTCTTAACGTTTGTTTGCAATATGACACAATTCATGACAGAACATCAGCAATAACCTTGAAAAGTCAGGGAAATACCCCTCAGGAAGACCAAGGAGAAAAACATCATTCTTGTTGTTAAAAAGAGGGGTGAAGCAAGAGCCAAAGAATAATGGTCAAATTATTTTTCTTATTAAAATACAGAAAAATACAATACCCGTGGGTACAGAAAAGCAACATGTTCTAAAACATTTTGACAATCCCTTATGACATGCTCATCACAAGACAAGAAGTTAGTCTTGCATGGTCGTAAAAGTGGCTGGGAAACTTTGCTTGGGAAAAATATAAATGGAAACGTGACTTTTAAAAGAGCAATATGGGCTACTTTCAGACTCTAAGAATTTGAAGATCATAACTGAAAAATGGGCTCTCACAACAGCCAGTATCAGCAGGTATCTGAACAGATTTTTTAATTAAATATTGAAATGTCAACAGTACCTATAAGCAAAATACACTATAGGGTGTATCATTCTAAATATTTGCCTGAGAACACAAGGTATAAGCTGTGCCAGCAGAGACGGCAAAAGATTTTAAGGATTTTAATCACTAAAAGAAAGAATTGAAGAGCTGGCATGATCCTCTTCACCTGCTATGCACAGTTGATTGTTAAGAGCCAGAGACTTACTGCGTTACATCAACAAAATTTGGTATCTCACCTGTGATTTAAATGATTTTCCTTGGAGCCTTCTCCATTTGGCAGATGACAAGCAAAGCCACAATACAGCAAGATTTTAAAATGAATTATATTTCGAGTAGTTACTCAAGTTAGAGTTAGGAGTAGTGCTACTTTGCACTTAATGCCTGGTCCTGCAATTTTGCCAGAGTAGAGTACATATTTGGAAAGTTGTGCTTTAGTTTATTGACTAAAGTTCCACGTATGTATGCCATGTATAACCAATTTAACACATGTGACTGAGATGTAAAGAAGTCTAAAGCCTGTACCCTGGATCATGTCAAGTAGCAAAAGAATTTTCTGTTCTCATGAAGCCCATCTCACCTCTTTGGTCAGAAAACCAAGTAATTTTCTTCTAAAAGACCTGAGAAATTTGAGTAAAGTCTACCCAATAGACTACCATACCTAAATTTTACTGATTAAGCTATCTGCACAGAGGTGTCAAGTGCTTAAGGAAAGGAAGATAATGCACAATATTGCTAAACAAAATTAAGCTTTAAGACATCATCCTAATCACAAACCTATTTCATTAATACACTTTTTTTCTGTGGCTCAGTGATTCTATCAAACGTTTAGTTCCAAAGGACCAGTTCTCTTGGCTACCAAATGACTTAATTTAAAACTTTTCTATTCCATCTTTTATTTTCCTTTCCCATATCCACACTTTGTAGTTTGTCAACTACCCTACTATCCCTCAGTGCCCAAATTTCTGCTGAAACAAAGTTCTAACTCAGCCAAGTGAACTGAAAGAATTTGAATGCTTCACAAGTCATTATATGAAAACCATTAAAGGGAAAAACATTAATTGCTCTCTCACTTCCTTCTATAATGAACAAGCCTTCCAATGTTCAGTTAAGGTGCCATTGACAAGGGCATATCTAAAGAATGAAATTCTATTCTAAATCAGATTAAAATGTATTTAACATCTCCATAAAATGAAAGAAAAGGGAAAGGGAAAGGGAAAGGAAAAGGAAGAGGAAGAGATTCAGAAGAAAGGAAATAAAGAGACATGCAGATAATGTTCTCCCCCCTCTGCATCTTCAGGCAATGGGATAATTCTTATTATACAGTAAGTAATCAAATTCCAATAGGTTTATAAACAAATTTCTAGTCTAGTTAAACAATAAATGGTGGTTCAGCAGCTAAACAGGTTTGGATATCCATGTGCAGCTTGGAGAACTGCCTTACAAAACAATCCTTCAGAGTGTATTGTCACAAGCACAGATATTTCACTGGGAGACCAGAAAGTGATTAAAGCTGACCATTTATTATCTTTTTTCTTCTACTGAAATTTTCTTTTGCTAAGCAAAAGACTTCTTTTCTAAGAATTAACTAAATACAGAGAAGAGGAGGATCAATTCTACAATACAGGGTACACTCTGGAAAATCCTGATTACCAACCCCACTCTCCACGAAACAGAGTGAGGAGGTCACAAGTTTATAACAGGAAGCTGCTTATCCCTATTAGGAGAAGACTGGCTAAAACCAGGTAATGTATTCTTTGCAGAATAAGCAGAAGATAAAAAGTCTGTTTAAGGAAGACTTCAGTAGATGTACTTTCCCTTCATTCCTAGAGCTCTCTAGGAACTTAACAACAACAAAGAAAACCACCAAAACATGTGAGTAGAGAGAGCTGAGCTATAAATAGAATTTTTTCCTACCAAAATCATTACTAGAATTTCTTGGTAAAGAGCTTTAGCTGAAAGAAGCCTGAGAGAAAGTTTGATACAATCCCCTTGCAGCCTGCAAAATATCCGCTTCTAGCCAGACTTAATACAACACCGAAACCAGATGGAGAAGCTATCTCCTGAAACAAGACAGGCCAGCAGAGACATTTAATTATACTCCGTAGCTCTTTACTATTTACACAAAACAATTTTAAAAAAATCCACCCCTACTTTTCTTACAGGAAATTAAAAGCCCCAGTTATGCAATCAGCAGTAGCAACGCAAATGTTACTATTTGGATCATGAGAAGCATTTTACAATTATAAGGGAAAGAGAAGCAAAGAAACAAGTATTTATACTGGCTCTGTCCTTATTTCAAAAATATTGTCACATTACATTCACTGAACAATTTTTTAAGTGACAAAGTCAAGCACTAAGAAACTAACAAAACCAGAATAGTTTGGCTGAGCAGTTGTTACTTACTTCTGTAAATGACAAAAGTATTTTACAGATCTGCAATTACAAAATGATACACTATTTCTTTCCACTGAAGCCTCAAGTCCCAGCAGGTGAGACAGTGAGAAGGATATAAGCTGCTCAAAGAGTAAGAAAATAATTTATTTCTTTTTATCCTGATCATTTGTGGATGCTACACTACCCACTTCCTGTTGGCTTCAGAACTCTTAATTTCCTTTTAAGAAGACACTTTTCATCATCACATCATTCAAGCATCAGTGCATGTTATCTTCTTATCTGCTCTGTGCAATAAGAAGATAACTTTCCCTTTGTATAAATACGGGCAGTGAATCACTAATGGAGCTGGGGACAGAACTTCAGCACTTGTCTCCAGTCAGAATTGTACAGACTGCTCATTCCTGTAGTTCACAGATGGACTTACCATGTAATGTTCCCATGTACCACAGGAGAAATGTTAAGAGTCCAATTTTGCCATAAATAACATCCAAAAAGCAGACAATTTGCAATTTTAGTGGCCATCCATGCTAAAGTTGTTTAAATTAATCCTTTAAAGAGGAAGTGAGGCTCATATACAGCTTCCTTTGTATATCACTCATCTAATCCACAAGATCAGCTTTCCTATCCTTGTAATCTCTGGCATTTTTACACACATAGTGAGACATGGCACTTTCAGACTACAGCTCCAGCATCTTGCCTGCACTCTTACCAAACCTTTTGAGTCCTGTCCATCTGTTAACCATGCATTGTAAAATAAAAGAAATAAAAAGCCTTGCTCTTCTTGGAGAAGTGATATAACTTTTCTTTTAATTTCTTTTCTTTTTTGCCAAGTGATACCATTTCCTCCCTCCTTCCCAGTAAAGCACCGTACACTGCAGACAGAAGGTGTGGGACCAGATTTTGATAACAATATTTGTGCTCAGGCAGTGCTTTGACAAGCTGCCAAAATTCTGCAGACAACAAAAGCAACAAGAAAAAAAGAGTATCTGTTTTCAGTCTTTTGTAACTTAGCTAAAAAAAATACTCTTGGATTTCAAGCAACAAAGAAAAAGCACTTTTTTGGCTTTGCAATTATCTCTACTGATTTCCAAAAGCCTGCAGTAAATAATAGACTTAATAGAGGTACAAAAATCTTTTTAAATGAAAAATGTTAGACAACCTAGACAAGAATAAAAGGACATCAACTGCAGACTCTTGATACCCTTAAAAAATAATTAAAAGTGTAGTTCATCAGACAGCAGCAGTCTGAACTCAAGCAGTAGCCGTGGGCCAGATAATGCACAAATCCCAATTCACCTCAGTGAAATGATACTTCCACATCTGTGCAATGTTGACCTCATTTCTTCCTTTCCCATCTCATGCTGTTCCTGGTCTATCAACTACACGCAACTAAAATAAAGTTGTCTGAGGCTGTATCATTTCTTGCATGTGGTTCATTTCCCTGCCTAAAGATAAGGGAAAGCAGAGAGAACCAGCTACAAGAGAGACACAATCTCTGAATGGGTAGCTACTCAAAGTACACCCGCTGCCACCGAGAACCAGCAAAATTTTGATCCCAAGTGTTGAACTACAAAGAAAACTGCACAAAGACATCTCCATGGAGGTTTCTATGGAAAATATTCTACAATACAGCTTCAAACAGCTTGGCGGGGGGAGCGGAGGGAGGGAGAGGGGGAAGGCAGGGAGGTGTCACGCAGTCAAAGACTCCAAATTTTATGTAACATGTGACACTGAAATCTCCTTGTGCCCAAAATATTAAACACAATGAGAAAGTAACATCCCTTTTTCACCAGAAAATGTGGACTATAGAAGATGATGATTGTTTCAAAAATGCATATGACTGACTTTTCAGTAATCCCGTCAAATCATCCTCTTAGCATTACAAAACATCCATACAGAGCCATCTTTCTTCAAAACTTTCATTATTTAAATGTTTTCAACAGGTCCGATTTGGCTCTGAATTGTAGGGAAATCACTGCTCTGAAATGTCAATAGACCATGACACTGTCTTAAAAGAGACAGCACTGTTGCTAATGACTCAAGAGGGATTTGTGTTCCTCTGCACATCTAGTCATATGTGGGACAGGGACAAAATGCACATCTTTAGCCTAGAAACTACTCTTGAAATTCAAGCACTTTCCCCTCAATGTCTGATTAGCTGCTAGAATTAAACTTATTTTGCTAAGCACAGACAGAAGGCAGTCTCTGATACAGCTATGATTTGGTCTATTAAAGTCTTTGAGAACTGTGATCAAGGTCTCAGCTGTCCCTAAAGATAAATTTGGGATGTTGAATATCCAGTTGAATAGGACAAGGGAGAATGGCTCTAAACAGAAAGAGAATAGGTTGAGATTAGATATGAGGAAGATATTCTTTACTGGGGCAGTGGTGAGGCACTGGAACAGGTTGCCCAGAGAAGATGCTGATACCCCATTCCTGGAAGTGTTGAAGGCCAGGTTGGATGGGGCCCCAAACAACCTGGTTAGTGAAAGGTCTCCTTGCCTACGGCAGGGGAGTTGGAACCAGATGATCTCTAAGGTCCCTTTGAACACACACCATTCTATGACTCCACGCAACAGGAATTAGAGAGTGCAGAAGTGACACAACTGGACACAGACACAATGCGAATGTGGAGAAATGTTATATAGCTGCAATCCCTATGGCCTACATGTAATGATGGGGACAATAAAAGGGGACTAGTATGTCCATTATCCCTCTCATAAATATTCCCCAGCAGTGGTATGGGAAAGAAAATCCATCAAACACTATGCAAGAGGAAATCACCTCTCATTCTTCACATCAAGCACAGAAATAATTTAGTCAATAGAATATTCAGTCACAAAAGAGACAAAGGCTCTTTCTCTAGACTAATACACCCAAGGAAAAAAAGCAGCTGACGTTTAACTGTGCTTTCAACATGTACTGAAGAGTATAGATGAATCCTCTTTTGGAAGGATGGGATGAACTTTACTAACACGATGAAGATGGAAAATGGTGTTTCACCCACTGTTATCACTTCATTAGACTTCTCTCTATTGTTGAAAGATACCAAACTTTTTCTTCTAATGAGTTTTATTTTGTCAGTCATTAGGCTGCTCCTTTTGCAACTCAGAATCCTACCTGTGATTGTACCACAGGCCTGACTTGAAGCAATATGATTAACATCACAGACTGGAGTGAGTTGGAGGGGACTTTAAAGACCATTTAGTTCCAATCCCACTGCTACGGGAAGGAACACCTTCCACTAGATCAGGTTGCTCCAAGTCCCATCCTATCTGGGCTTGAATACTTACAGCAATGGGGCATCCACAACTTTTCTGGACAACATGCACTAGTGCTTCACCACCCACTTTTCTTTCTAACATCTAATCCAAATCTGCCCTCTTACCATTTAACACCACTGCCTCTTATCCTGTCACTCTCTACCTCTACAAAAAGTCCCTCTCCTTCCATTTTATAAGCCCCCTTAAGGTACTGTAAGGCTGCAATAAAGTCTCCCTGAAGACTTCTCCATGCAGAACAACCCCAGCTCTCACAGTCTGCTCTCTTTAGGGAAGGTTTTCCATCTTCGTGGTCCTCCTCTGGTCCCACTCTACAAGGTGCACAACTTTGAGTGAGGACTCCAGAGCTGGATGCAGCACTCCAGGTAGGGTCTCACAAGGGCAGAGGAGAAGGAGAATCACACCTCTCGACCTGCTGGCCAAACTGCTTTTGATGCAGCCCAGGATGTGGTTGGCCGTCTGGGCTGCAAGCGTACACTGTTGGCTCATGTCCAGTATCTCATATCCAGCTTTTCACCCACAAGAATCTCCAAGTCCTTCTCTGCAGAGCCACTCCCAGTGACTTCTTCTCCCAGTCTGTACTCATATCTGGGGCTGCCCTGACACAGGTGCAGGACCTTGCACTTGGACTGGGTGGACAAAGCACCTCCCTTCATTCCCTTTTGCCTTGCAGAAGCTGATGAAGGTAGGAGGCAGCACCGTAGGATCTGTCCCAACCACTCCCCCTAGCCTGCTTGGGTAGACAGTGGAAAAAAGGTTAGAAAGACCTTTTCTTTGACATATTTATATATCACATACACATGTATATATAAAATATTCTTTGCTATATTTATATAATAGAAATATTTGATGTGTTTTATCCTGAAGTGTCTAAACCAGACCAGACATAACACTAAGGGTGCCCATTTCTCTCTGCTGATTATAAAGTGGAAGTGACTGGCTCAATATTAGGAAAGATGAATGTTAGCTGTGACTATCATTTTTGCTGGTCTAGACTCATTTCTGCTTTGCCTTTTTTATTCTGTTTGCTTTACTTTCCCAATTCTCTCTCTGAGTTACAAACTCCAATATCTGATATTCACGCTTACCAAATGTCAGTTGCATTCTCTGCATGAAAAATACCATATCTTAGTTAAATAAAATAAACCAAGCAAACAATAAACAACCAAACACAAGCCACCCTCATCACCACCCCCAACCCAACTCACAAACACAACGGCTAATTATAAATGTAACATTTAGATTGAGAGGTTAGGTTATGGTAAACTTCAAAATTTATTTTGATCAAGGCAAATCAAGGTCAGTCCTGACAGTGAAAATCCAAGCAGATGACTTGTTTTTGCAGCATTCTGTCTGCATAGAAATTGCCAGAAAGATTGATGATGCACCCAGTGCAGGGATTAGAGTCACTGCGAAACAGTGATAAATAAATAAAAAGATTTAGGCTTTATTTATTACTACCCACTGTAGATATTCATCATTATATTTCCGATTCCTGGGATTTTTGCATGTATGTTACACATGTTCATTTCTGCTTTGCTCCTAGATTGCCTGGCTACTTCCTCCCTTGGAAGATGAATAAGGAAAATGGTCCATAGGAAAGATCAGACTCAAACCACTTATTTCTTACATTCTTCCTCTTCAATAAAGTGTATTAAGACCAGGATTGAAGTAGCTGAAAATAGTATTTGTAGGTATCTTAGTGGTCGTGCCTCAGCAGATTGCTAACAACAACTGCAAGTCATTTTTATCTGAGGTCTCTATACTTTCAGAAGGGAGCGACTGTATCAATTTCCATATTGGATGGTTAAAGTGAAAACAGGAAGGGGAGAATATGATGGTCATCCACAAAAACACATGCACAGAATTAACAGAACTACATTAGACCTCCCTGAAGAAAAAATTACTTTATGTTGTTTTATATATGCTTCAGTGATTAAATCAAATTGTCTTGGTTTGAAAGACAGATGTCTGCTAAGGAAGGCAGGAGCCTCTCTTGAAATGGAATATGTGAACTCTTTCCCTCCAAATTATTATGATTTTGAAATTAAGGGGCTCTCAGGCAAAAATTTGAGAATAGGAATAACAGTTCTTTATTAACATATATTAAAAAGAAAAAAAACCAGCTCCTAAAACCTCAACACAAATAGATCTGAATTATTTTTCAGAAAAAAAAACAAACAACTGCTCTAAGAATCTCAATAACAATAATTCTGAAGAGCTGGAAATCTAAGATTAACCTGGTCAATGGCTGAAAATACATTTTCTGATTTCTTGCACTTTCTCATCATTAGAAATATTACATGGGCCAAGCAAATGTGCTGACTGATTCGCTATTTAAATCTATGTGATTTTAAACTCTTTTCAAAATGTACAGTCATATGTCTAATAAAGCCAAGAATGTCAAGTACTCCTTCTGCTGAGGACAGCCAACCTTTAATCTCATGCTCCAGATCACTGCAGGCAAGCTTAAGAAATCTGTCAGCCTTCACACACCCTCACACGCTGGAAATACAGTTGTACGCTCAAAAGGGAAGGTATGCAGACATCCAGCATATGAGAGCAATGAAGAGACACATGTAAAAAAATCCCAGTCCAGCTCATTTGGTAGAAGTTGCATCTAGCAGGATGTTTAAAAATGAACTGTTTGTTCCTTAAAGTAAACCACTGGAACATTAAAGCAGAGTTTTAAAAATAGCTTTTTCTAACATTCAAGAATTTACATTTTTATGTCATTCTGTATTTACAAGCAGCTTTTCTACCAAAACATCAATTTGACATTAAAAAAACATTCAGATCAAAGGAATGATGTGCAGAATGATCACTGGGCAGCAGTGAGCAGAAATTAATTTTAAAAATAAGTCTGTTGGAATATTCTAGCTATTTAAACATGTATTTTATCTTAGAAAAAAAAAAGTAACATTAATATTACATTAATGACTCCTCCAGATGCTACCAGTTGTTAGGTGAAAGTGTCAGCTGCTGTGCACATACAAATGTAACACAGAAGACAAAATTAATACAGCAGATAACAGAGAAACAGATCACTTATTAAACTTGTGTTTAATATCTCTGACTAATGCTAGAAGTGTACATGCTGCCTTACAGTTCTTAACTCAGCAAACTAAAACAAGCAAAGATAAAACCAAGTTTTTAAAGGTTTAGGTTTTTTCCCCTATAATAATTATAAAAGTAGATTATGAGCAAAATCAAGGAGCAAAATCAAGGTAGAATATGAGTAGTATCATTCACTAGATTATGAGCACAATAAAATTGAGATGATCAGAAATATACAAAACCAATTATCTTCTCACACCACCCAGAATACACTGCACAATGAATTTAAGATTAAATCTGAACCAGAGATCAGACCATGGTTTATACATCTTTTAACTCAGCATACAACTGGTTTTGGAAATGATTGTGGGTTGGAGGTAAAGGTGTTTTAGATGGAAAGCAGGCACAATGCTAAATTATGAAGATCAGTATGGACTGTGAGGAACATTGCACTAATGACCTCACAAAAAAACTACACTAAAGACTTGTTTCTAAAACATATGCCTTAAAATTATTTGAGCTAACCAATCAAGTTGATACATGAAAAGGAAATTTCCATTTATCAGTCTGATTATCCTGCTTAGCTGACTCCATCACTGGATCTATATCGGTATCATCAGCAGTTTGTTTAAGAAAAGGCATTTGCCCTCAGACCCACTTTAATGATTTTAATATTTTCTTACAACCAACTGACAGGATCCCAGTTAATGCAGTAAGATCATTTAAAGCCATGACTGTTTACTCTCTCCCTTCCAGACTCAAAGGAAAAGTTATCCTCAGTTCTCATTTGTAACTAGCTATTCAGTCCCCAAAACAGATGGAAAATTGGTTATTACTGAATAGTACCTAAGCAGATTCTTATATATAAGATACATATATATATATAATATATATATATACATATAAGATATATATATATACACACACACATCTACAAGGGACATTCAGTAACTAAGGGGACAGTTATACCTCTAATAACTCAGTCTTAACCACACATACACATACAAAAAAAAGGCTAATTAAATTAAAGGCAAGACACTGGAAACAGATAATTAGAAAACAACTATGATCCAGAAGATGCTGTCGACTTTCATCTGTAGTGACTCACAGAATACTGACAGAAAGCAGTCAACCCTATCCACCAATTACACATCTGTTTAAAAACTGTAATGAAGACATGGCCTTTCTAACCAGAATTAATGTCCAAACAATCTTCTCCTCTTTGAGATAAAGCAGGGATGCCACTACATGTCGATTCATCTAAATTATTTTTTTGGGGGTGAAAAAGAAGAGTGGGGAAAACAGAGAAAAAAAAATCCTCACATGCTCCTCTGCTGGCAAAATACCTCAAAAACTCCTAACATCCCTAAATTACCTAAAAATTTCCATGCATGTGTAATGCACACATCTAGCATGCACAGATATATACACACACAGACACATATATGTATGTCAGTGTACAGTCTAAATGTGTATAAAAGGTTCCATGTATGCATATAATATAAAATAATCTCAAAATATAAATATCTTTAAAAACTAGCGTGCTGGTTTGGGCTGAGACAAAGTTAACGTTCTTCACAGTAGCTAGGAAGGTGTTAAGCCTTAGTTTTTTGCTGAAAAGAGTATTAACACAGGTAGGTTTTTGTTACAGCTGAGCAGTGCTGACACAGCATAAAGGCCTTTTTTGCTTCTCACACCACCCCAAGAGTGAGTGAGCTGAGAGTGCATAAGGAGCTGGGAGGGGACACAGGCTGGACAGCTGACCCCAGCCAGCCAAAGGAATATCCCATAACAGGTAACAAAATCATAGAAATATGCTGAGCTGGAAGGGACCCTCAAGGATCATCGAGTTCAACTCCCAGCCCTGCACAGAACCATCTCCAAGAGTCATGCCCTGTGCCTGAGAGCATTGTTCAAACACTTCTTGAAGTCTGTCAGCCTTGTGGCTATGACCACTTCCCTGGGGAGGCTGTTCCAGTGCCTGCCTCTCCTCTTCCCCTCATGAGGAAGCTGTAACTGCAATGAAGACTCCCCTCAGTCTCCTCTTCTCCTGGCTGAACAGACCAAGTGCCCTCAGCCACTCCTCAAGGCCCTCCACCATCTTTGTTGCCATCCTTTGGATGCTCTCTACAGTGTCACACTCTGCACAGCTACCTGGAGAAGAAGACGGAAGGGGCAGAAATTCAGAATGATGGTGTTAAGAGACCATTACATCTCCCGCTTTCCTGGAGATGGCTGAAAATCTGCTTTCCCATGGGAAGTGGTGAATTAATTCCTTGTTCTGTTTGTGTGCACCTTTTGCTTTACCTATTAAACGGCTTTTGCCTCAACCCATGAGTTTTCTCACATTTAGCCTTCTCCTCCTCTTCCCAATTCCAATGGAGAGGAGCGAGCGAGCGGCTGCATGGTGCTCAGTTGTTGGCTGGGGGTAAACCACGACAGTCACTGCAAAAAGTAGCCACTAATGAGCCCAGACTCTAACAGGTCAGGAAGCCCATTGGCAAACACAGAAACCAATTAATAGCTAAACAGCAATAACAGCCATAAATTCAATCTAGCACTCTCCTATCAAATCTGTTGCCATCTCGGACCCTTCAAGCTTCACACTGTGCGCAAAAAAACCACTCTATCCCAGCCAAAAGCAGCACAGCTATGCTTATTTTGTATATATTTCTGTATGTGTGAATATGCATACAAATGCATTTACATATATGCACACACAGACAAAAGCTCAGTTACATCTCTTTCTCAAAATTTGCATCCCAAGAATAAGGTGCATTTTGGATGAAGAGAACCAGACAGTAAATAAATAAATAAATAGATAGATAAATAAAATGTGACTAATTTAATTTGGACTGTGGCCTGCTTCCACAGTAGAGCACATTACCCACTCTTATTTCTAGTCCTCTTTTTCAGACTGCTGCTCAATACTGACAAGCATGGAAATGAGGAGAGCTACTACACTGTATTCCTGTCTCCAAAGTCCCCAAAAGCACTAATTAATTCATAGGCCATAGCTTAGAAATTTATGAAAGTGAATATTTGAAAGTTAATTGAAGCAAAGGAAAAACTCTACCCTTTTTTTTACTTACAGGGATTACTCACTGGCCTTTTTACATCTCTAACTCAATTGCTTTATTATTTGATTCAACGCTTAAATTTTTTAAAGCTATCAAAACATATGAGAAAAATGTCAAAAATGAAAGTGCTTTCAAAGCAAGGAACATCAGCTTTAACTGTTACTTACACCTCAAATAATTAAGCTCTCAGATTCTACCCTTACATGTCACTCCTCACCCTATATTTTTAAATTTCCTTTTTCTTGACAACACAGGCTTTTTATTCCACGTCAGGTCCTGACCCCCTACTTTTCATCATCCACTACAGACAGTAGGTGAAGTAGATGAGCCAAAGAACAGTATAAATAAACTATTTTTTAAAAAATTAAACTGAGCAGTAGATTTGGTACTGGCTGCAGTACAAATTTATCTCCAATTCACTGGACCATCCCATCTGATGTACTTGAGCTGTGCTCCCATTCCATGGGGAGATGGAAGGGTTATCACCACCATTTCACTGATGCAGAGTTTCATCCAGCTGTGCAACACACTAAGGGAAGTTGAGCAGAGTCTGGGGGCTTCATTTGACTCTTACCCCAGGGTTTCCACTTACTGCACTGGGACTTTATTTACTGAAGTTGAACCAAAAATTCACAACAGAACTGGCAAAATATAACAATGAATTTGTTCTATTCAGCTTAACACCTGTTTTCTGAATTAACATGAGTTATAATTATTAAACCAGAGTATTCGCAACAAATAGCAAGAGCTGCCTGTCTCCAGAGTGATCGACTATTTCCCACAAGTCACTGCTTTTTACTTGCATTCATCACTTTTTTTCCTACAAATTGTAAACACTCAATTCTTTCTCAAGCAATTCACATTTCATGTTTTTATTGATCAGCACAGTCAACTGGCTCAGCTCTGTGCATCAGAATTCCATACACTGTAAAATGCCTCAGTGCAATATGAAGGTACAGTTACTTTATTTATAGCCCCAGTTGTTTTCTTTCAGATGAATAAGGAAACATTCCTTGGTAATCTGGTTAGGACAGGCTTTAAATTTAAAAAAAAATCTCATAGGAAATAAAACATCCCAGTCCCCAAACATCATCTACTCAGCGTGTAACAGTCATCTAATCTGCATTTTTTCTCAATTAGAGAATTGATTTTCTCTGTTTTATGTCCCATACAAGCTGAAATTTTTCCCTTGAATAATAGGTCAATATCCTATAAAAACGCATAAATAAAGTAGTTTTCTGAAAACAGTTTACAAAAGTAGTTTTCTAGGGGGGAAGAAAAAAAAGCAAAGATATTAAAACTGTTGGCAAAAATCCTTCTCTTTGTTCATACTGCATCCAGCTCTGGGTTCCCCAATACAGGACAGACATCAACCTGTTGGTCCTCCTCCTGACTCATACCTCTGCCCAGAGCAGCTGCTCAGTACCGCTACCCAGAGCAACCGTGGATGTCCCATCCCTGGAAGTGTTGAAGGCCACTGGATGGAGCTCTGACCAGTCTGGTCTAGTGGATCCAGTGGGGGGGGAGGGTGGAATTGTATGATCCTGAACCCAAACCATGGGTTTGGGCTCTATAGTTCTATGCTCCTTGTATCACAGAAACTGTTTGTATTTCTAAAAGCAGAACTGAACCCAGTGATGAAGACACATTACACTATCAAGACGCCCAAAATAAGGAGGTGTGCTTATTAAACTGTGATTTAAATTAACAACACAATCCAAGATACTGGAATCTACTCTATTGCCAAAATATTACCTTATTTTGATGGAAATCATCCTTGCTCTAGTGATAGACCAGAATGGCAGTTTAACCAGGTCTTTGTACAAATTTCAATACTTGGGTTAAATGAAGCAGAAAGATTGGACTTTATTCTCTTTCCCACATAATTCATGCTCTACAAATAATTGGTCTTTACTTCCTGGTACACTGGAGATCTGTTCCAACTTGCTCGGTTATAGCAACCAACACTGGTAGCACAGATCATGCCTTTCTCTCTTACTCATTCCTTCTAATCTTCTGCTTTTTCAACAAAATGTATTTCCTTTTTTTTGCTAATATCTTTTCCCCCCATCTCATTTCAAAACAGACTGTTTCTCCTTTATCTGACCATTTTAATTAGACTTAATAATCCAATAAAATACTTAACACCAGTGGCCAGAAAATGCTCTACCTAGATGAAAACCTTTACTTTGATAGGGAAAAACAAAAGGATTAAAAAATGTGTGTGCCAAAAACATAAAAACAGGAATTAAAGTATTTGTTCTGATAGCGCAGTTGAAAGACACCATGAAACCTCTAATTTATTTCCCAAATTCCAATCACTCAACTGGAGAGACTCTGTTTAAGTCCACCACTGGCCTGACATGACATGACACAATAGCTATACAGACACACCCTAAGAGAACATCCCAGCTTTCTTCTCACTTGGTTCTGCTTCCCAGGTTTTTCCCCCAATTATTTTTGATCCAGACCAAGTTCACCGCACAGGCTGCACAAACCTCCCTCTTCCTTTCCCTATTTCCTTGCTAGTTTTAAACTCATAGAGTGACGTAGCTCCCCTCCTCTGTTAAAAGGCTGTGTTTATTCCCAGTTTAACATAATTCTCTTTTTTTTTGTAAAATTAATCTCCAGCATGCTCAACGGAAGTTTTCCACATGTTCTACTTGGATGAGTGTGTATTAGTTAGTGGGTCCTATTTTTAGCTGTTTTGCCTTACTTTACAGTGTATTTCCTTAAATAGCAATCTGGATATCAACATAGAGCACAGATGAAAAATAAAACATATTCCCTGTTTCACATATATTTAGGGACATGAAGTTTTATGTTTATAAATAGGAATATCTGAACTAAGGAGTGAAATTTAGCATCATAAGGTTAAAATAGAAATTATTATTATCACTTGGAAATTTAAATAGATTTTTTTCATGGGAAATGAATCCACTTAATTTTAGACATTTTAAATATGGAGCTGCAGCAGCCGGTACGGAATTTACTGGTAATCTTAATTATACTATAAGCTTTACTCTGAATCCCCTTTAAACCTGAGGCATTTCAACTGAGGTGGACAGGATCTCCCTCTGGAGGCCTTCAGAGGCATCTTCCTCTCTCTCTCGACAAGGTAGGAAACTTAACTTGGTTGCACAACGGGTTGGCTCCTGCATGCAAACTCAGCCTAAAGATGCTCACCCTCTCCTTCCCATTCTCCATCACCCATATTCCATCCCTCTTTCAGCTATGGTTATTCAGCCTGGATCAATGAAATAACTGAGTTTAAAAAAAAAATAATTTTTAAGTTATTTTCATCCCAGATCATGTCAAAGATCTCATTTACAGAGAAAACCATAAAACTGCACCAGCATAATTAAGAGAAGCAAATGGCAAGACCAAAATAAAATAAAATTTAAAGAAAACAAACCACAAAACATCAAAGCAAAGCACCATGGGAGGCATTAATTTGTAAGTCCCTTCCCACTCAGAATATTGTATGATTCTATGATTCATCTCTGAATGCAGATACAAATAATTAATAGAGTCAGTATGGCTTCACCATCCTAGTAGTTTGAGTGAAAAACATTGCAATGAAGACACAAAAAAAAGAACTTGCAAAATCTCACTTGAAATCAGATGAAAGTGCAGTTCCTAATGGTTTTGCAAAACTCTGCCCAAACCACAGAAAAATGGTAAGCTTTCTGATAAAATATGCTTTTCAGTGAGGCTGAGATGAGGAAAAACAGATGGAATTTTCAAACATATTAGCAAATCACGCAACCTCCTTAGTTAACTACACTGGATCAGGCAGGACACGGAAAAGCTCCATTGTATAATGGAACATGACAGTTTTCATGGCTTTGATACAAGTTTGAATTAACCAAAATCTCCTGCAAAGAATGCAATGCATTTACTTGTGCACTTTTTTGATGGATTAATTTCAGGTTTTCTCTTTGTTTCCTTATCCAGCATTTTCAGTCTACATCCTAGCCAGCGGGTCTTCCATAACCACTTAATCATCACAGAGACAACCCATGTGCTTAATCTGCCTTAATCTTTGGGAAGTCTGTCTGTTCATCTATATGATAGTACATAACAAGACATGATAATATAAACCTTCCCCTTCTCTTGCGGGGATACTTCATTGATTCCAAATAGGCTTCCCATTTTTACAGTACTTCTTGTAGTATTTACATGAGAAACTTAGTCAAGACTGAGATGGGAATTGTTTTTCTTTGATTTAATTTTATGTTTAATACTTTACAGTTTTTACTAGAAATCTTTAATGAAATGAACAATTTAAAGAAGATGTTTTTGACAATGATGATTTTCAGAGGACATGCCTGCTTCATAGCAATGCAGGCAGAATCTGCATAATAGACATCAACAAACCAAACCTATTTAATTGTTTAATGCTATACAATGCTAAGAGTTAACATCTAATAGTCACATTTAAGAGTAATTTATGTAAAAGAAGAATGCAGCTGTTTGTTCAACAGGCAACTTACCTTGCTTCTTTGTGCTTTGAAAATAAAGTATTTTAAACTACCAGGTTATCTACTAGTAGACATCAGTAAGTATTCAGCAACATAGTATAATACTCTCCTTGACTGGTTCTAAATACCTGTTCCAACAACGTCATGTACCTAATTATTTCAGTAAAGTAAGATTTACAGTGTCTGACTTTTGTGTAAAAAGATTCAAGGGAAAGCTGATGATCTAGCTGCCGCCAAAATGTATTTTTTTAACTGAAAAAATAATTAAGAAAATTAGTATGAAGGCAGCCACAAACCATGGAGCATTCCTCTCGTAATAACTCATTATGCAGTGTTTTACACTAAACATTCATCACTAATCATTTTCATTGTCATAAAAATTGGGATGAAAATAAAACTAGGATAATATTTTTGTACCTCCAGCAGCAACACAAAGATGTAACCTTGATTCCTGCACAGCAATATTCTGTTTCTTTGCTATTGCTGGAGAGTATGAAAAGTTTGAGAAGAAAACACTATGAGGAAGAGGGTAAAATAGTTTCAGGTAAGTGACATTTATGTATCTCCAATTAAAGAAAATGTAAGAAGACAGGTGCTACACAAATAACAAAATATCCATTTCATATTACCAAGGTAAATCAAGTACAGATAATGACATGCATTACGCAGAGAAAGACGGACAGCTGTAGATGAATACAAAAATATAATAAAAAATGACAAAGAAACAAAAGATAAAGCATTAATCGACATAAGACCAGAAGAGCTGAGAAATACTGAAATCAGTGTGATTTCCTCCAACACATAAACCACATCTGATTATAAAACACATCTGCTTTAGAAGAAATGATGCTCACTGTACAAGTTTACTGAATTTATATGTTACTGCTGATATTAGCTCAGTTAAAATCCATCATTCTATGATATATTCAGCTTTATAGAGAAATCTGGTTTTACAGGTACACCCCTAAGAGTTAACAAGCTTAATATTCTTACAATACTTACTGCTCCACCGATTCTCTAGAACTACGTCTTCAACAAAACCAAAAGTCTAGTCTAACTCTTTTTTCCCCAGGAGTTTTCCCACAAATCTGCAAAATAGAAGATTTCAAGTATGTACTGTGGCTATTCTGCCTCTCAAGGTTTTTATAAGCCACTGCCCTCAGTCAGATTTATTACTCATAATAATCTACATAATTTAATATAGAAATCCACATAATCTAATATAGAAAGAATTCACCCGATTGGTTAAACTGCAGAGTGAAATGCTGCTATATAAAGCAATATTTTTGGGCTTCCAGTTTGGGATGTTCCATGAGCACAACACTTAGAAGGAAAAGAGAATTTCCATCTACGAGTAAATAAAAAGCTACACTCCAAATATTTTCAGCTATTTAAGATATTTTTAAACACCTGCATTTCTTATCAGCATTGGCATGGTTCAAACTGGAAGGAAACATGAGCGGAACCATCCAGGAGTTTGAAGGAGGGAGCAGCCACTCCCGCTCGTCCTTGCTGCCTGGGGTCAGGTATGGGGTGGGGGGGTTTATGAAGAAAATAAATGAGACACAGAAAAGAAAGCATTTCTGCTCATCTCCCAGCAGCTTTCACGTTCCCACAAAAGCCTCCTTGCAATGGATGACCTCTATCCCATGGGTAATTTAAGGACTGAAATGAAAGGCACAGGTGACACAGGTGGGAACCCAAAATACAGAAAAGGGAGGATAATGACACATAGGAAGAAAAAAGGAGGGTGGATGCAATGACACAAGTGACTGAAATCCAAATGCACTGGAGTGAAGGACGGATATGAAAAGGCATGGAAGCAACATGAAGAAGTGAAAATACTGTAATATTTACTGAACAAAAGCCCTCTGCCTTCCCCTTCACCTCAACCACTTGACACAACACCTTAACTTGTCTACACATTCTAAAAGCTTCTATTAGCCTCTTTAACTAGTGCCTGTTTTAAGAAAAAAAAAAAATCCTATCTTTTCTTGTCTAAACCAGGAGTTGATTAAAGCAACCTTCTAATAAAGAAAAATCAGTTATTTATATTCCAGCACCAAGGAATTGCACTTGCCTTTGTTCTCATTAAATGTGCCACTTCTACACATATATTTCCTTATATATAAGGAAAGTAAAATGGCTCAGGTGTTCTTTACAAGATATATTTCCTGTTTTTCAAATCACAATTTTAATGCCTAATGTACAGTGCTTGCCTCTGCAGAAGTCAGCTGAGCTCCTAAGTCTTGTGTAAATTCAATTCATTGATATATTTAGTATATGAAAATGCAATTCCCTGCAATTTCCCATGTTATTTTGATTCACACCTTCCATGAAGATATTAACAAAATAAATCACAAACCACTTGACACTGTATTTCTACACATCAGTCTTAAACTGGTAGAGCTACCTTATTAGAAGTCATTTTTGTGTAGTGGAAAGGGCACGAGAAAGATTAGATCTGTGAGATTTGCCTTCAACAGGGAGTGGAAACCTGACTGTGAGCATTTAGAAAGTTATTTGTGATTGAATTACTCTTGCTATCCAAATACACAGCTACCTTGTTCAGGTTCTTATTTAACCAGCTCTTCTAAGGTAATTAATACAGCATTTTAGGAGGTGACCTAAATGCTAGGTAGGACTTGGTAATTCCCTTCGTACTGAGCACCAAACCTGCCACCTTTTTGGAAGCGGAATAGATCATCTCCAACTACTTATGTACACTACAACAGAAGAGAATCAATGGCTACTACACACCCAAATTAAATTACTGTGAAGAGGGATAAGTGAAGGAGCAATATCCTACAGAAATCCCTGACATCCATCAGGCTCAATGTTAGCAAGCCCCATTACTGACTGAAAAAAGTAAAATCTGGCCAGATAATAGAAAGTGATGAAAAATAAAAAGGAAGCCCAAAAGATAGTGGTGGCAAATGAGAGTAATTGCTTTGGGAAAGGACCTTTTTCTTTCCACTAGCTATAGAGGGAGCGTGGGTAACAAGGTAGATGACTAACCTTGGTATCACTGAAATGAAGAGACATGGATCCCATCTTAACTACTCCTTCTAGAGATTATAAAAGAGATAATCACAATCACAACTCAAAAGCTACATTTCCCTGTATTACCTTATGTTCGCTGTATGTATCGCGCAACTTTTACGTAAAACAATTTGGTTTTGCAAAATAGCTTTTTAATTAATTTTTCATATAGCTTTTCTGATAATCTATTTTCACCTCAAAAAACACTATGATTTTACATTCAGACAGATGGTTAAAAGCATTTCTGATGACAGATATTATCTATATTTATATGCATCATAAAGCAAATTCTTGAAGGCAAACCATTATAAAAAGTATGAATTCTCTAATGAAAGATGTATTAATAGTTGCATTTATTAATCAATTACTCCAAAAAAAAACTTCTTAATAAATGTCACATGGACATGATATGTGGACAATGGGCAAGAAGTGGACAAGTGGCAGAAGGTTTAGCTGGAAAATTATATATATCAAAAAATAGACTCCCCTTGTCTCAAAGAAAACCTCCAAAAAACCCCCAGTTTAAACTCTCTTCCACTGTTACACTGTTTTTTATCTGTACACAAAACACATGACGATCTATTTTGTTTATTATCACCATTATTACCAGACACCTTTCCAGATACATCTGCTGTACCTCAACTCTGAAGGTTATTAGTTTGTTACTTTATTAGAGAAGCCCGGGAGTAACCAGGTAAAGAGAATGTAGTTCATTAGCAGCTCTGAACAGAATATATACTAATTCAGTGTTACAACATGTAAAGTGAATGGAATTAAGGAAAGCAATTTTAGATAATGAAATTTTAAATACTTTATATTCTATTAAGTTGCTTCCAGACTCCATTGGACAAAAGACAGACAGACAGAACCAGCTACAGAGTTAATTATCCCTCTTTCAGATCTTTCTAGTGAAATAGCCTGTTCTCTTGATAAATTGATTCACTGAAGTAATACTGAGGTTTGAAACTAAGAAGTTCATTGAACTGCTGAATTATGGCTCCATACAGTTTTTTTCTCAGAAAACTTACGGTTCTGGCTTTGATAAATTTGTTGGACAAAAAGCTACAAAGTGAAAAAAAAACCCCAATGAAGTGGAGTGATCATTAAAATTACACCTATTTCAAGGTCATCCATGAGTTTTTACTGCCATCCAGTCCCTGAAACCGCTGACACATTCACTGGGAAAAAAATGCTGGGTGCTGCCAAGGTATATTGTTTATTGGCATAGAGACCAAGAACTCAAATGAGTAGTTCCATCAGGTATGCCTTCAGCATAAACCAAACATCATTCGCAATGAAATGATGTAACGAATGTAGAAGCTAAAAGAAAAAGAAGCTGTGGAACAGAAGCAAGCACAGCACTCTCAATGACAGGGATGAGAGGAGATTCCTAGGGCACTAACTCAGGGCGCAGCAGTAAAATACCGACTGTGGAGTGTGCCACTATTCTGGAATCATTATTTCCTTTGACACTGTCAAAGGTTGGCTGGCACCTGCTCCTGACAGGTGCAGGAATGCCACAGTCAATGCCAGTCCAGCCCTGCTGACTCAC
Organism: Irena cyanogastra; assembly: GCA_013397155.1. Taxonomy (NCBI): domain Eukaryota; kingdom Metazoa; phylum Chordata; class Aves; order Passeriformes; family Irenidae; genus Irena; species Irena cyanogastra. Next base: position 196,514 of record VWZV01010621.1, on the reverse strand, counting down.
TGTGGCAGGTGCTGCCCATCAGTTCCCCCCAGAAAAGGGAAGCTGACCCCTCCAACTGTGCCACTCACAGCTGAGAAATGGAGAGGAACCTTAAATGCCTGGCAAATGCCCAGCCAACATACTGCATCCAAAGGTCATTCTCTGGAGTCATCTTATTGAAAACTCATGGACACTTACTGTACATACATTTCTTCTGGTTAAACACTTCCAATAGAAGATGTCTGCAGACACATAATCAGGACTAGGGACATTTCACAAGGCCCACAGTAATAAACTACTCCAGCAACTGAGATTTCAAAAAGGACAGCCAGTTCTTACCCTGCCACTTTTGTTTGCAAAATCAAAATTCTCTTAAAGGCAACTATGCTCATGCAACAGAAGTGATCTCTTTTTAATTGCTTTTCCAATTAATTGGTTTCCAAGGCTTTCTTCATTTCCTGCACGGATAAGAGGGTCATATTCTCTATCCTACCCATGAATTTGCCAAGATTAAGAACTTCCATTTATTACAATCACTAAAATTCACAAGAAGCTGTTCACAAGAAAAGATTAAAGGTTTGGAGTTTGAATCACTGGGGCAGATCTACAGCAGTCTTTTGCTGGTAGTCTGGGAGCTCAAAACAAAACAGACATCATCCCAACATCCTTTCCAGCAAGAAATCTTTTGATCTTCCTCTCATGGAACAGTTCAGAAGCTTCATAATGAGGTAGAAAAGACCTCTCTTTATTCCACTCCAAAACCCATGTAAATCTGGCTCTCTCTCTCCCCCTTTCCCAAGGGCTTCTATCTTGCCTCCAACTTCTCTCACAAATCATCAGATGAGCCAGGCTTGTGTATGCCCTGATGGGTAAACAGACAGATTTTCCATGTAATGGCCTTGTAACAGCCTCTGCAGACACGCTGTTCTCTCTTTTGGGGAATGATTTCTCTCTAGAGGAGGATCCAGATTGTCTTTTGGGATTCCTAAATTTGTCATAGCTGCCTCTTCTTGCCTGGGAATGGAAAAGCTTTTGATCTTAGCCTAAACAGTCATGAACTGCGGCTTGGTGGCATAACAGAACCATTAGCCAGCCAGCCTCCACCTCCTTTTCTTCCAGGTGAGCATAGCAAAAGGCACAAAACAACTCTGAACCCTGGAAATAATACTTCATTATAATGTATAATAAATCTATAAATAGTGAAAATTCAGAGCTACCAAGTGAAACATTTAAAAGCTTTGCATGTAAACCTCTCCCTAGCCACCTAAAAAGTAGTAAGGGTAAATCTCTTTGTACATGGGGGCTTTCCTCAATTGAACATGTTCTTCAGAAGCCCTTCCATTTCCTTCCATCATTTCTATGGCTCCCTGTTCTCCTGCAATTTACCAAAAACTAAAGGTACAAATTTCCCTTCCCCTCCCCACTTCTCACCAGGAAGCAAGACACAGAAAATGGTAAGCAAGCAGTCTTCTATCCTGCTTCCCACACTCTCATTCATCTGAGGAAAAAATAGACCATATTTGTACAGGTAACTATGAATAAATCAATTTAAATACTTCTACCATCTGTCATAGTGTTTCTTGTTTCCTAAAGCAATAAGTGAGCTGAAAATCTGGTATAAGTTGGCTCTTCTTGGAGGTCCAGAAACTATTTGTGAGAACAGCCTACAAAGTACACTGTTCTTTGACACCATGAAGAGGTGTCAAAATGGATTTTAAGTCTCCCAAAGCAATAAGTCTTATACCTTCATTTTCACAGCAATCAAAATCTCATCTCCTAAGAAATTACTACTTTTTGGCAGCCCATATATTAACAGGATGTGAATATTAGCCTTGTCCTTGAACTCAGATTTCTGTTTAAGGGCAAATAAAGTTACTTATTTTATTCTCCATCTTCTGCTCTGTTCATGATAACAAACTGCTTTAAACACTCTCAAATTTTCAAGAGCATTCAGCACCAAGTCCCATTTAGGCATGCAAACAAGTCACTTTGGATTTGCTGGATGTTGAGTGTTCTTGAAGCACTGACCCAACTACTACTTCTGTACTACTTGACATACTGTTCACTGGATTTAAAGATGACATTGACAGACAGTGCACTACTCAGGAGCAACTTTGATTGTTAAGCACACAGGGACAGTGGTTCTGTTGTGCTACAAAAATGCCTTTCGAAATTATACACTCTTCTGCATATCTGATCGTAAGGGTTTAAATTGCATACCTTGTACAGATTTCCATACCAAAAATAAAATAAACTTCCCAAGTACCCTCATTTTTCGAATGCTTCCACAAGTCCTCCTTGGCTATAGCAGGTCATGAAACAGACACTTGCTCTTCTCTCTGTACTTCTTGATACTAAAACACTTGGGAGTGGTCATTATTGAATGACTGAAGAGTATACGCCGTGATTAAAATCACACGGCTGTTGCTTCTGGACCTTTTATTAGGAAGGTAAGAATTCCTTTTCTTCTGAAAACTAAAGGGGAGGCATGGAGCTTCCCAGTTGTTGTCATGGATACAGCTGCTGATAAAAATGTCATTGTACCCCTGCAGATAAATGTATGTGACAACTGCTTGGAATATGAGGTGGTAAAGCACCACAGATGTTAAACATTCTTACATGGCCACCAGGCTCCCCTTGAAATGTACACTAAATTAAAAAAAAAAAAAAAAAAGAAAAAAGGAAAAAATATTTTTAAACATAAAGGTTGTAGCATGAAGGAAAAAAAGGCTAAGCAGTTAAAAAAATGTTGGCACTTTCATAGTTCATGATGTCATGGAGGAAAAAATATTATGGAACAATAGTGTGAGTAAAGGATCAAGTGTCAGCCCAATTTCGAGTTATCTGGATTTTGTCACTGTGTGTTATAACAGTATTGTTAGCTACAATAACTGTATTTCTTAGGTCAATGGACAATTAAAAACAAAACAAACAGATAAAAAAGGCAGCAAACACATATTGGAAAATTCTGTACCAGGGAAGTTCTGATCCTGATTAGACCATCTCAAAGTGTCAGCATTTCTACTTGGACTAGGGCACTTTGAACCTACTCCTGCTTGAGATTTACACTAACTCTTTACTGGGGACACAGGTTACAAAAAAAATTAAGAGATTGAAAACAGGAGACAGTTCTTCATTGAATTGTAGAGTCCTAGAACAGCTTGGGTTGGAAGGGACCTTAAAGATTATCTAGGTCCAACTCCCCTGCCATTTTCCACTTCCACTGATCTCAGATCCTAAACGAAGTAAGGTGATTACCATGATGCTTCTGGAGTGTCACTGCACATTGCTTAGTAGTACTTCATTGTACCATGCAGGCAGTAAAAGGGATAAATACTGTTCCTACACAGAACACATTAAGCTTTGGATTCTCCTCTCCTGGTCAAGTGGAAGTAGACAAAACCCTCTCTCTCCTCATGTAATCTTTCAGTTACCACATTCCTAAATAAGCACAGAAAGAAGGGAAGGCAGGGTACTCCTACAGCAATCATTGCTTTGAGTGAGGGAGCAAAACACCAAGGGCTGGTTAAAATGTAGAAAGGTGAGTTTGGTTGTGACACAAACAAAAAAAAGAGGAGGAGTAGAAAACAAGTCTGTAAGCAGTGTAGAAGAAATCCTCCCAAAATGAGGAGCTAATTCACCACTATGCAGACCAAAGAAATAAGGAAACAGAACTGACCACCCTGTTATAAATCTCTCCTCCTAAGTATTTTGGGACTGGCCTAAACAATACAATGTTGTATTTTGTAGAGATATGTGACCTATTGCTAAATGAAGCACGTTGGAACTGGAAGCAAGATAACTGCTTTAGCATGACGTAATACCCCAACTAATTAGCTCTGTTAGGAACAAAGCTCAAGAGGGCTGTGCTGCATCCAGAAGGCAAGCAGTTCATTTAGGGCTACCGAGGGCACCTCACTGCAGCACTGCTCTCCTCCAGAGAGACACCTCCTTGACCTTATCAGCTGAAGTGGTAAAGCATGATACAATAAAAATAATCATCATCATCACTACTACTACATGCAGAGGCACAGTTTTACTGGAAAAGTACTTATGAAGTACATGCTGTAAAAAGCAAGGTGAGAGCCTCTACTTACACCCCAAAAAGGCTGGTTGTTTCACCAAAGTTGGAAGAGAGCTCCTCCTTTTGATGAGCAGACAGAGCACAGATCCTGCCCGAGCACAGATTCCTACAATACTCCTTTCACCACAGGTCATGACATTCGTCCCAGCCAAGAAAACAGCTGTTGATCGATGTTCTGCCATATCTGATCATCACTGTGACCCAGCATCCTACCCTGGTGTTCATTGCAACACAAGCCCTTTGAAGCTATCCAGTTGTTTCAGAAAAGAAAAGCCAAAAGAACAGAAAACAACTTCAAATAGCTCACTCATGGCAGTCCCACCAGACTAATACACCATACCTGTTTGTGTAGCAAATGATTAGGGTAATAAATGTTTTAAAATCAAAATATGCTCTTACCCTCAAAATGCATATAAAGCTTAGAACATCATCATTTCACTCTTGAAAGATGGAAAGGGGTAGCTGGATTTTTAGGATAAGCAGTCTCATTTTACTATTTGGCTTCCAACAGTAGCAAGTAGAAATATACTAAATTCATGGAAGAGACCCTGAAGAAAACAAGGAAAACAATCAAGGAGTGTCTCAGAAGCTACAGATTGCAGATAAAGAATGAAAATTTTCAGAGAGCAAACACTGTCTGCCCTCAAGGCAATATCGTCCCTTTTAAGATCCACCCACAGAATAAAGTCTGTCCTGTAAGCACCTCTCTTCCAGGAGAAAAGCTGTATGGAGCTGGATATGGAACTCCCACAGGTCATTTTCCTGAGCAAGCTGCCCCATGGTATTTCTAGGTACACATGTGCAGCAGCCAGCAAAATCTACAGGCACTTAAATCCTGCTTCTTATTTGCTATAAAATTTTGCAGTATCACCTGCTTACTATCACCTGCCTGAGTGCAGGTTAGGCGCATACTAAGAAATCTGCACAAAGCACTAAAATCACACTTCTCACTCTTACTTCTACTCCAGAGATACTCCTTACTTCTGTGTGTCTGGTTCTCTGAAGCAGGAGCTTACACACGAGTGATTTAAGTACTACACCCCTCCTTGCTGACGCACTGAACACCCTCTCCTTAACTAAGCCTTCACTTAAGCTTCTGTTGGCTGTGATGACACATGAAGACACCCTTAGAAGCTGTAAGAACAGTCCTGTTCATTGGCAACATTATGCCCATGTCAAGGCCCAAACAAAAGACTTAGAGGTCACTGAGACAGACAGTCAAGTTAAGCATTCACTGGGATGTGTACTTCCAGGACTCCAAGACATTGCCCCTAAAAATCTCTTCTTAAATTACTTCGTTTGCAAACAATCCTCTGCCTCTGCTTTGATCTACCTTCAAAAGGAAGCTGTTCCACACATTAAACTCCATTTCAACTGCACTGAAGAAATGTGCAGAGTGCCCTTTGCATCCTGCACTCTTTTATATTGAAGCTTTTAGGAACATTAAGCATATCTATCCCCATTGTTCAAATCCCAGGATGCTGACATTTCAAATCAAACTCTCCTCTATGCAACTTGTGAAAATAACAAAGATAACCTCCCACCAATGCTCAGGCAGCTGCTTGCCTATATGCAATGAACCTGGCACAGGTTGCCAAGAGACTGCAATGATGAGCAGCGTTTATTCCTGAATACGCTCAAATGAGCTTTCACTATATATTATCTCTGAGCAATAAAACATGCAAGACCACATTCTTGTTTCAGTTCAGAAGTCATTTTATTGCCGATACATAAAAGGACATAATGTTATTTTTATCGATTAAGAACATCATAGTATGTTAAAACTGAGAACAAGCAATTTTCAGGTAGCATGTACAGAAATCCCCCCGTAAGCTCCATTCCCTAGAGTAAAAATTAAGTGCAGCTTCAATGAAATTTAGGAGGCTCTAAAGAACAGAAAAACCAAGTCTATTATAAGATACTGATAGTGATTGTCAACCTTTCCATCTAAGAATAAGGCAATTTAGCAATTAAAACAAAGGCCACCATTAAACCTTAAGTGTCAGAACATTTTCCTTATTTGTAACTATCAAGATGAATATTAATTTTACACTCTGTGTACTACTTAAAGAACAAAAGTTCTTTTAGATGTGTTTCTAATACAACATTGCATACATTCTTAGGCCCTAATCATTGATCAAATTTTTCAAGCAAAAGTCAGTGCTACCAGCTACCTTTTTTTTCCTGTGAATACTGCATATTTTTTGTCATATAGCTTACTATAAATTTCTTTTTGTTTAAATTACAGTACATATCTCTCCAATGAAAGAAAAACACAGAACTGCTTTTCTGTACGTGACAAAATTCTGCAGACACCAAAAATCAGAGGTTTAGTATTGCTTAACTCCTTGGGGAGAAGAGCTGGAATCACTATTTCTCCATCATCATACGCTGTGGTAAAACTGATGTGTGGTGTTAGCAACAACCGACAAGGTTTATGCAGTAGAAGGTCAAATAAAATGAAAGATGAAGCTTGGGCTCAAACAAAAGACGTAGTCTATCAACTAAACTGCACAGCTTGAAAAGCTTGATAATCATTTCCATGATAAACAACTTACCAGAGGGAAAGCATTGAAAGTATAACCAGAACATGAATGGCCAAAAAGTCAAGAAGTCTACATTTTATCAAGTCCCAGTGCCACACATTTTGTTGCTGCATTTATTTGGGTCTTTTTCTGCGCCATACTCATGACTTCTGAGTCATTCGTCACCACCTCCAAAAGGTGAATATCCACCTCTGTGGCCAGACCCAGTGATGTTGGAAGAATGGTGAAAATGGTGTAGCACTATGCAGGCACCCTCAACGGCATCTTGATGAACTGCACCTTTGTCAAATCCTAGGTCATCAAATGTGATACAGAATGACACCAGAATCAATAAAAAAATAAAAGGGGGCAATTATTTAAATTCTTGCAATTTCCTTTTACAGTACATCCCAGCTTTCCCAAGCCCTGAGTCCCTCTTCAAAATCTAGCTTTCAAATATTAACTAAATCAGCATACAAGCAGTCTCACAGCAAATAAATCACAGCCACAGCAGGAAGACTTTTCAAAAAAAGCAATCGGGACAGGGAGGCTTAATTCAGAGAGAGAAGAAAGACTTTAGACTTTGGTAAGGCATGACATAATTCCATGCCATTGATCTGCAATCATATAGCTCTATCTGTAATGCAAACAACAAGTTATTTACAGTACTCCTAATTAGGTGTAATAAGTGTACTATGGCACATTTCTGAATCTATAAATAGACAGCAACCACATCATTTCCCTCCTGCCCCATGTTATGAGGTATGGGAAGGGAGAAGAAGGGCATTTCCTTTTTAAAGACCTTTCATAAAGTTGTTTTGGCGGTGGATTTTCTTGGGGAGAAGGATGATGTTTGTTGGGTTGGGTTTTTTGGGGTTTTTTTGGTTCCTGAAGGTATTTAATCAGGCCCTTAAATACTGACAAATCTTCCTCAGCAGACACAGGTTATCCTCAACAGTTGTGTAAAAGGAAGAGAGAATGCCTAATTTGTAATAAATCAGGAACCACATTCTTTCAATCTGTAAGACATTCAGGGAGACATGTCTCTGGGCAACCAAATACTGCCCTGAAAATGCCCCTGCTCTGAGCATAGGGGTGGGACAGATGACTTCTCAAAGTGTCTTCCAACCCAGATCACCTTTATGATCCTGTTACATTCATAAATATTTTTTTCTATAAAAAGTCCCTCTCTATAACCTTCCACACCTACACACAGTAATTTAAACTGGAGATCAGCTACAAATAACCTTGGGGTATATTTCAAAGAAAAGGTATAATCATCTGTAAGAAAATTCAGCAGAAGCTCATATGCCTCTTGCCCTGGCTATGACTTATTTTTATTTCTTTTTACTCAAATAGAAAAATATAAGACTTCCCTGCGATTTCCAACACCTCACTGTGAGACAACCTCTCAGAGACACAGATTTATCAAATCTCAAAGGGTAATTCGAAATATGAGCCCTTTGTAATCTGTGCCCTTTGTGATCTGGCAGTAGATCCCTGGCTGATGCAGGAGTAGAACCCATGACGTTAACTCCTTTTATCTCTTCCTCAATGGTGCACACAGCAACCAAATATTTCAAATATGGGGGTTTTTTACCCTAAACAGTGTAAGCAAAAAAAATATAAAGTATTGGTTAGCATGCACACACACACATGCACAGAATTACTGGGCTCTAAATACTGTTCTCTGTGCAAGAAGGAAGATCATCTGAAGCACACATAAGATCACAGCTGTGGAAAAAGGCAAAGCTTAAGGAAACTGGAATAAAAATTATGTTGTTTTTTTTTTAAAAAAAAAAAACTATTCACTGCAGTTGCATTTACCTGGCAACAGCAGGTAACATGAGATAATACACAAAAGCACTGACGGGTCTCTAAACATACAGCTTGACACTGCCAGCACATTTAATAGCTTGCTTTTGACAGGAGCTCGTCAGAAGTTCTGTACTTACTAGTATCTTCAGCTCCTTTGAAATGCTGAAGAAGAAGCAGAACAGAGTCTTGCAATGCAGCATCAGCAGCACAGATAGAAACCTGACAACCTTCTGAAGCCTGAAGAATTTTTTAATGCCTTTTATAGAATTACCAACTTGAGCAAGGGAAAAACTTGCCATCTAGTAGACAGAATACACACACAGACCCTAACTTATGCAACATGCCTTTAAATTTCTGAAAGATTATTTGCCAGTGAATTGGGGAGGGTTGGAGACCATCAGCCTAAGCAGCAAACCATCTCAGGTATAAATTTTATCTTACCTGCACATAGTTTTGAGGCACATTTTGGTTGATGTGCTCTCTACAAAATGTTAACCAATGGACTCTGTACAGGTAAAAGTTCTTTCTTTGCTTCCAGAAGCAAGACAAGAATCATATTTATTTGCCCAACATTCATTTACAACCAAATTTTAAAAAAACAAACAAACCAACCTACAAAAAACCCAAGAGTCAATTAAGCTACACAAGGAAGTTTTCCTAAATTCTGGTTTTCTCCTGTACAACCCTCATAATGCAAACTTCTAGGCTATATGAAGGTTTGCTTGAACAACTTTGCTCAGGGGAAAGAAAATCAAGTTTAACGTAAGATAGATGGTTCTGAAAGTTATTCCTGGTTTTGTCTGTAATGAGAAGCTGTGCAAATGGGGAAAATAGTTTTTACTTCCTTAAAAGTTCAGATTTAATCCGAAACATTGGTTCTTCATCTTGCGCCCAAGTAAATCACACTAGCTCATCATTACAGATCTGCATCCTCTCTGCAGAATCCACGTATTATAAAAGTATCATTATATACAGAAACAATAAAAAATACTGTTTACACCACGAACACCACTATATTCTTTCAGATCCTCAACTCACAAACCCCCTTTTACCCTTCGTGCTCTCTTTATTCACTTTAATAGATCTCTGAGACTGAGGCCAATCAATGTTTGTCTAGAGAGTAACTCATGTGAAGCTCCCTGACGCTTCAGGCAAAAAATGACAATAGCTGAAAAATCAGCAAAAAGGGTGCATTAATTTTCAAGTCAATAGCTCCACAGTGAACCATCTGCTCCCAGGATTGATCAGTACCACTGAAGGAGGAGGCAGTGAAGGGTGAAACTATTAAAAGAAGCAAACTCATATCTGCACCCTCTCCAAGACTCCACACCCAACAAACTTCATGGTCTTTGGCAGTTACCCTCCTTATGGGAACTATTGGGAGAAATCTTGCAGAGGCACAGACTAAAGGAAAAGAGATGTCACTCCTCCTCTGTTCAAATTCCTGAAGAAACCATGACAGCAGTGGGCAGGAAAGGAGGGAGAGAACACAAAGCAAGATGTCTCTATGGGAGCGTTAAAACAAACACAGAAGTATGTGCCCGTCCTCACGGTCAACAGAGAGTGTGCACAGGGAGGAAAGAAGTCTCTGCCTGATGGGCATCTGGGCCTGCTGGATAGCCATGCTGATCCTTTCCAACATCCTTAGCTGAACCAGAGCAAGCCACCCTTCCTACAAGCAGAGAAGCCACTGACCTTCCTCTCACTCCAGAGGATCACAGCAGCAGTAAGGACTACCAGCAGTCAAACTGAAGCCGTTCAAACTCAGTTACTAAATTTAAGCAACCACACAACAGGACATAACTGACCAGAGCAGCATGACAGTCCTTTAGAACCACTTAAATCTCTGCAGGCATGAAAAACCTCAGCAGATCTTCCCAGCATGGAACTATGCCAGAAGTGCAAAATGACACTGAGGGCACGGCCGGTTCTCCTCGGCGAGCACATCTAGAAAGACCCTGGCAAGCGCTGGACACACGTCCTCCTGGTGGCTGCCCACAGAGGGGCTCCTGTTTCTTCCCACACGGAAAATATATAGGGAGAGTCACCACCCACAAGCTACTACTCAGTTTCCAAACGCTATTCAGGTTGCTAAGTGACAATAAAGTAGTGCGATCTCACACAATTTGCAAACCCCAAGCGCTTAAAGGCAAGGAAATGAATTGTCCAGATCATCATAAATCTCATGCTGCCCATCTAATAAACAAATAAATTCTCATCAAATGTAAAAGCTTGCTGAATTCATTACAATATTGCTAACTCTACCAAGAGTACAAGCTCAGGTTTTGTTAATGTGCTTTCAGTATCTAAGCGGTGAAATATTCCTAAACAGGGATATTATTCAAACAAAAAACTTAGCTAGAAAAATAATATTTTTGCTCTTTCTTCTTAATTGTGCAATATATCATGATAACTTCTACACGGCAAAAGTTTTTAAGTCAACTTTGATCTGATTTTATATACAAAATTTTTATGACCCACATCTGATGAGCACTTAAGCACCAGCTTAACTTTAAGTAATTAGTCACGTAGAAGTGTACAGGGTGACTGAAGAATTTCAGTATGTGCACAAATGGTGTACTAGAATAAATCTCTTAATTCATTTTAAATAGCATCTAATGCAGTGGTCTTATTTTTAGCATATCAATGAAATAATATTTATTTTGGGTCAGCATTAAGCCTGTTTGCAGTGATAAACACAGTGTTTACATTAAAAAAGAATGAGGCTTCTTTCAGTATGATATGGAGAATATAATTTATGGATGCACTCAAACCAATCTTTTTTTTTTTTCGCCATTGCTGGCAAATTGAAAGTCATGGCTTGAATTTAGTATTATACAGCTATTGTTGCTGCACATATTTAGTAGCTGGTTCTTAGGTTTTTAAAAGAAGATTTTGGAAAATGCAACTGATTTTTTTAAGGCCAGAGGGGAAAGGATAGAACAGCAATGTAAAAAGGCGGCAAATACAAAGGTGAAAGAAAGAGTTCTCTCTCTCTTAATAAAGACAAAGTTCAGATACCAAAGTATCAGACGGAAAAAACACCAAACGAAGCTAGCCATGGTGTCAACAACTTTAAGAAGTTGTTGTTATCATTTCGCCCTACTTTACAAATAATAATAAAATCTCAAAAATGTAATGGCCACCCAGAACAAAATACTGGTCTTGTGGTTCCTTTGCAAGTAAGCCACTGAAGTACTCTCACAAGACATCAAACTATGTCTTAATTATCCCTGTCAGAGGAAAACAACCAAAACAGCATGACTACAGAGCATTCTTTTATACCCAAAGCTCTATATGCTGAGCATCAATGAATCCACACATTGCCTTCTTACTTTACTAAGATTTTGAGGTGTACAAACTATATATGTTCTTCTATAGATCCCTTACCAGAAGCATGGTGGGTCAGAGTTCAAAGAAAATGAGAGGAACATTATTTTAAAAGAAATATATATATATATATAGAATTTTGGAGTGCTCCAGAGCAATAACATTGCTCTAAGCTGCCTTTTATTGTCTTCAGCTAGTCAAGACAATTTCAACACTTCCCTCCAGAAAAAGGCTTTGTGATAGCCAGACAGACTGCTCTTTCAATCACTACTTCAAATGCAAAACCACTGTAATTCTAGGTACTCTGCTTTAGACATCCAAACTAATTTGGCTAGTCCAGCTAGTCATCCAGTAGTCATACAGCAGTCATACAGGAGCGTTGCATCCTGCATTCTGACATAACTGCTGGAAACAATTCAAAATGTTTGCAAATGATCTATATAGCCTTACATGGATAAAGGCCCAGCTATAGAATAGTCTTTTCTTGAGCTCTGGCATGGCTGTTCTGTGTCTCCAGGATTCTGCACACGAAGTTCACAAGATAAGGCATCTCGGAAAGGATTCTCAGTTGTCATTTATTCAAGAATAAGTCTCTTCTTTTGCTTCTTAAAAAACATAAATTCTCCTTAAAGTACAAAATAACCTCAAAGTGTTTCACCTGATCTTTTTCACAGAAAAGCATTCTCCAGCTCCTTGGAACAAAATATAAAATAACCTGTATCTTGTATTAAAAGATTAAAGATGTGATTATCTTTTTTCCACCTTCACAGCTCACCCAGTTGGCTGGGGGGGAAAAATTGGGTAATTAATGTTATCTCACAGTATGAAATAGCATTAATACTTTAAAGATTCCAGAAAAAAAAAAAAAAACAGAAACAAACACCAAAAGAAACCTCAAAAGCAACATTCTTTGAAGACCTGCTTGCAAATACCTACTGAAGAATGTTACAAGCTCCTCCTTTCTGGTACTTAGCTAGCAATTTAAGCTTTGCCAATACATGCATCACTAAAATGCCTTAGCAGATTTCATTTCAGTTCTATACAAACATGTGTCAGAATTTGGAGTGGTAATGACCACTGTGCCTTAAATAGTGTAACTCTTTCCATTCTAACCCTGCTTATTTCTACATAGTGTGTTCAGTCATTTTTAACTTCTCCAAACTATCATGTCTTTGCCTGAAATTTATTTTCTTTTAATACTCTACTTTGAGTAGAGTCTCTTTTAAGACTCTACTTTGAAAGCTTATGTCGACACACAGCATTATGAAAAACAACAAATATTGCACACCATTTAAACAAACACTGGTTTGCTTTGTCCAGGTATACTCTAGAATGGAATTATATATAAACTTAAATATATTGCCCTGTGCATACATTGCATGTATCAGGAATACACATTAATACACATTAATTTCACTTTAAAAATTAGTTAAAGTCCCTGGGATGTGGTGAGAGAAACAAATTTCCCAGATTGTACAACAGTTGTTGAAAAAAAATAAAAGTAGTTGAGATATTTTACTAAGGATGGATATACAGTACATCAATTTAATTGCAGAATGAAAATTATGGAAAATACAAATACCGAAGACAGATATCCTGCAGCACCCTTCAGTCTGTTCTGTGAACATTACCAGGTGCCAAGAACTTGAGGACGATTGCTATGCACTTCCTCACTAGTGACACTATTCATATTACTGCAGTTGCAGAATACATTACAAATTACAGTGCATTTTGAAGCTGTGCAGAGTCACACAATCCTAATGCATATAAAGGATCTCCACTGAGGTAAACTTTGCTACCGTGGCATTTTCCTGAGAACTTCTGGTGCATTAAAAAAATCATGTTTCCTTAGCCAGAAAGGAATGAACCACTACTTAGTTGAGTAAATTGGGAGCCATTAAAACACAGAAAATCAGATTACATTGCAAAGAATTATGCTCATGCATCATTTGAACACTGGTATCACTCACAGCACTTTACATTTAGGTGAATTAACAAGCTATGGTAAACTGAGAGAAATGTATACCAGAAACAAACAGGAAGTGACTGCTGGAACTTGGCACAGTCAAATGTCACCATATGGAAAAGGTTAGAAACTTTTTGAAGGTTCAGTTCCTAAATGGCTGGTGTTAAGGCAAATAAAACCACAGTGGGGAATTTAATTAATTTACTTTTATTACTCCATAACGATTTCAGATCTCAAAAAAATATATTAATAACTCAGATAAGAAAATTCAAGTAACAACTCCTGCCATTTAACTAAACAACACTATATTATCTCCACTAATTATAACACAGTCATGCTTTGGAACATGTCCCATGTTACAGCAATTTCATTACTAACAAAAACCATTGGGGGTGAAGGAGAGGAAGAAAGCTTTGTCCCACATACCTTACAAGTGTATTTATCTTACTCAATAGACCACATTTTCTTGCATTTCCTAAATTACACTTTCTGCTCCAGAATGTCTGCTTCATGCAAAAATAAACACAGGCCAGATACTCAATGCAGATTTGAGAGCAAAACACATATCCAACAGAGCTTTTGCATTAACTGGACATGAAGACATTAAAATAGGAAGCTAGGTCAGTGATAAAAGTGCCACTCTTCATTTGCAGTTTTTGCAGAGTACTCAAGACAAAAGTGGGAACTGTAACTATGTTCACCTGCCAACTATACTTCCAAGTATCCAGGGATTGTTTCATTTATTAATCTTGTGCTGATCCTCAAGGTGAGAAGAATTCAAAGAGAAAAAGTGTGAGCTCTGATTTGAACTTTCCCTTCTCAACATGTTTCTGCTATAAAGAACTGAAGAAAGGCCATCTTTTTAAGGACTGTGCTTTGCACTACAGCGATCAACTTTAAAGCAACTAGAAGCCAGCTGATGACAGGCAGTTTTCAGGCTGTAGCCCCAAGAACTGAAGTCATCTGTTTAAGGAAGGCACTGACTTTGCCTGTCTTAACCAGCATCTTTAAAAATGAAGAAGCCAAATTTAACACACACCGAGAACTTTCCATTACTTCAATCTCCAATGTAACCCTGCTCGTAACCCAGTATCATCATATATACTACTTCAAAACTGTCTGACTACAGTTTTCCAAATTTATCAAAAACCCAAAATGTATATTCTTAAAATGTTGGGGTTTTTTTGTTTGCTTGGGTGTTTTTTTGGTTTGGTTTTTTGTTTTGGTTTTTTTTTACTGAGACATGTTTTATGTATTAAATATTCAGGTCTCCCAGAATGAGGGGGAAAGATGAGTAGATATTACAAAACCAAGAGCTGTTCCCTTTAGGGATTTTGGCTCTAAAGTGCTCAGACTTCACAGGTACCTGTCACCTATTTATTCACTAGCTTTTCCTCCATGGAACACATACAAACTCCATAGATGCAAATGCTTCCACCAGGATGAGTTTAAAGATACTGGCTTTAATCTCACAGAAATCCTAATCAGTTTTGGTCCTGATTTCCCTAAAGGTACCTACTGCTACAATGTCACTCTACAGCCAAGGATGGGGCTTTAGCAAACAGTTCCCAGTGACAAACAACATGATGGCCTAAAGAATAGTCCTTCAGTCATTTATGCCACTACTTGTTCCCTCCTTCTCAAGTTGGCAGACACCGACACATGTTGATCTTCAAGTTTTCTGTTTGGGGTAATTAACAACGGCCACATTTTGAAACAGATATGCTTTAAAGTATTCTAAAAATTTAAGAGATAGATATGCATAAACTAAAACTGTACCCATAACAGAAGTTACAATGATGTCCAGCCATATCACCAATCTGTTTTTCTTAGCAACTGACTGAAAAAGCAGTTACACTAAAATCAAGTTAACAGTTTGCCAAGTAAATTGCTATCCAATGTGGGTAAGCTATGGCAAAACTGAACAACAGTCTTCTAAATAGACCTGTGAACCAATAATCAGTATATCACAAACAAGCAATAAACTTTGGTGTAATTACATCTGCCAATACAGTACTCTTGCTTTTCATCTTCTCATTCTCTAACTCACCCTCTACCCTCAGCTAAATAATTAATTGCTTTTATTTAGGAAGAAAAGAGCAAAGAGTAAAAACTCCCTTTGAGAGCTACAGATGTTAGAAGTTCTTGGGCTTCTGTTTGTGTTAGTGAAAGGGGTTTGTTCTTGTACATATATTTCCTAAATCTTGTTATACACACATTAAAAAAATCCACTCCTGAGTGTCTGCAAAGTGTCTCCACTTCTGTCTGCAAAGTATCACCATATGGTAGCTTTCACAAATGATCAACTGTACCAAAACATCTAAAAATAACATCTTCCTTAAGTAAAATAACAACAATTACCAGCAGAGACTTTTGGGTATAGTTCTGAGCTAAGGAATCAATACCACGTCACTGAAATGCTTCAAGTAAGTAAATAAGCAACCTCCGGAGAAAAATAGCACAGTCCACAAGCATCAATGATAAATGTAATATACATGCTTTGGGTTCTTTAAAAAGTCTATTCTTAGATGTAAGACAAACCCAATCCATTTAATTAAAACCTTAGCTTACAAACACATCCACCAAGTAAGTGAAGCTTAACAAATCTAATTTGAATGAAAGGGACTAGCTGGGTAAAAGAGCAGCTCCCTGATGTTCCTTGCTCTAGTGGTTTCATGTAACCACTGATCACCAACTACTACAACAGCAAACATACAACACCCTTAAACTAAATGGGAGTTGTCTGTCTAAATATAGCTACTTTTAAATAATGCATTGTGAGTTATAAAATAAAGTGCTACTGAATTATTTAACATGGGTCTCATCTTTAACAATGATATATCACTTTTAATTAAATTGAAAGAAAGATGTTTATATTTGGAGTTGCATATTATTGTAAATTGCAACCAGTAAAGCAACATTTTAACTCCAATTATGTCAGCAGTCAGTTTTTCCTATATATATCTGATTCACAGAAATAGAACTGGGACTCAAGCTAAGATAAGCAAAAGCAAGACTTGCAGAGCTGTCTTAGATCTTCAGGCTATCCCAGCTTAGCATTCATTCACAACCCTGAGATACAGAATATCCCACCTGTCTGTAACAGTTGGCAAGAATTGGCTGAGATCTCAATCTCACCAACCTGTGTCGGTAACGTTCATAATCGGCATGTTTTCCTTATGCAAGTACCAACCTCTATGAGAGCAAACACTCAAATGCACTTAATATCGCTACAGCTAATAAAGGCATCATGTTCTGTAACTTTTAAAATGTTCAGAACACTGCCACACAGAAGGGTGTTAAAGCTGAAAGCTTGTGTAGAACTACGTTTCCAACACAATGCAACAGTTGTATATTGTTTACTACAGTAACCTTTCAGACAGGCCTAACATCTGTAAAGGCAAAATTAACATTTAGCAACAAAATGAAATGACACATCTTGTTTAGGAGGTTTCAGGAAAAAACTGCTTTCCACCTCACATAAAGGAGTAACACTACTGTTTAACAACCACGCTTTCTGTTTAAAGGTGGCTGCCTTTTGCACGTAGTGCATGGAGCAAAAGCCCAAGGGAAGAACAGCACCAACCAGACAGGACTTCACAAACTACTAACTTTAATGGGTTCTCTGTAGAGGAAACAACACCGCATGACCTATTGTGCAGAAACCAAACCCGAAGTGTGATCAGTTCGGGCCTGCATGGAGTCACTATGCCCCTCAGAACAGACACTTCCAAGAAAAACCCACTTCTTCGTGTCATTGCATCAATAAGCTCTCCCCAATGGAGTTTTGTGCAGACCCCACCACTGACTGTGGACCACGCTTTGTAGAAAGTCATGGAATCCTTCTACACAGCAAGTAAGTCTGTTTCATTATTTTTATGCTTTCAAATGCCTGCTTGTTGATTTTACAGGGTGAAAAAAAACATTAAATAAATACACCATCAATGAAAAAAGTTAATTCCACTGGGACAACTTCGGCAGCCCGAGACAGCCAAAAAAATGCATTAACCTAGAATTTTGACAGCTGCTTTACGCATTCCAGTGCCACGAGCGAGGATGTACAGAACTTTACTTCTCTTTCCGCGAGGTGCCTTTCAAAGTGGAAGCCGCCTTTCCCTCCTTGGCGGCACTCCCGAAGGGGAGCCCGACGTGCCACCGCGGGCTCGGTGCCTGCCGCTCTGGCGGGGCGCACGGCAGCGGTCCCCGGGACCGCGGGTGAACTAAAAAGGGTGAGTGGCGGGTATGGAAAGTGGTGAGGAAGGGCTCGCTGAGCCAGCCCACCCGCGCCGCAGGGTGGCAGGGCGGGATCCCCGCGGCAGCGGTGCCCGACGCCGAGGAAGAGGAGCCGGAGGGAAGGAGAGAGGGAAGGAGGGAGGGAGGCAGCCCGCCGCTTCCCCCACACCCAGGACGCCCGGCAGGGCAGGGCGGCTGCCGGGGCAGGCAGCTTCCCCTCCGGCCAAGCGGAGCGCCGCAGCCCCGGGGGGCTCTTCCTGCCAGCCAGGGACAGATGTGGACGCAACAGCTGGACGGGGAGGAGGGGAGAGGAAAGGAAGGAAGAGGCACGGTTGTCTCACCAACCCCCCCCCGCCCCCCGTCGCCGCCGCCGCTCCCGGGGATGCGGGCGGGATGCAGCGGCCGTC
>VWZV01010621.1:150530-171872 GCA_013397155.1 Irena cyanogastra | reverse complement strand
GCCCGCCCTGCAGCTGCCGCGCCGCTCACATCATCGCCGCCTCCCGCCCCCCGCACGCCCGCCCGCCGCGCTGTCCCGGGCGCCCCGCACGCCCGGCCCCCTCCCGCCCGGGAAGCCCAGCGGATCACGGGCAAATCGCCTTGGGCGTAAGCCGGTTTACGGCCGCTCCTGCTGTCGGCGTCGCGGCGGGGCCGGCGGGCGGGGATGGGGCCCGCGGCNACTTTATAGAAATTTGAAGTAGTACACAGACAAGTCCAACCCTGACTGGCAAAGGACTTGTCGCTGCATTTAATGTCCATCACTTATTTCTCTGCATAGCTTCCCAATAATCTGACAATTTGCATAGGTTATTAACTTGCATCGATTCAAAACCTGCAAAAAATAGTTTTCCATATCTTTGTTTTGTGTTTTAAGAGCAGGAGAGAGGGTATGCTATGTTTTCCCTTTCATCATTCGGGTCTTCACCTAAATCCCCCTTTGCCCCCATTATCATAAAAAGCCTGCTTATGAGCAGATGGAAAGAACAATGTGGCTCTTGCCACAAAGACCTTGTATTTTACCAGCAGGTTACCAGGTAAAGGATTGAGTGGATCAGCTGAAATTAGAGTCTTGTAAAGGAAATCGGTGCAGTGGTTAACCTTAAAACTGCATTCATGGATGTACTCTTTAACAAATGCAGCAATGAAATGATAAACATGACCCATATCCTGGCCCTTACTGGGGGAGGGGGAAATGGAGGAAAAAAAAAAAAGATGTACTCCGTGTTTATCTAAGCCATGCACACAGAAGGAAACAGGCTTGGATGCTTCAGCCAGGACTCCACATTTCCAAGCAGAGAGGGGCTGCAATCCATCTGCCTCCCGAGTTTCAGCTGAGTTTTGGATGACGGCAGCAATTTAAATGTCACTGTTTAATAGGATAATGCATTCACAGGAATTGACTTCGCTGCCTTCCTCCCACGATGTCTTCATCTCTCCAGGCAAAAATCTCGGGTTTCCCTTGCCTGATCCTTTCAATGTCAGCTCCATGTTACCGGAACACACATACAGCTGTTTTCCCTATCACAGCTGCATCTCCGGCAACAGTTTCAGGGCTTGAGGACTGCAGAGGGCAGCGAAGGGGGATGTTCAACTTAACAAACAAAAATTAGGATAGTAAAAATATATTTTTGAGGGCTACAAATCCCGACAAGGAAGGGAGAGAACTTTGTTCATTGTGGGTATCTCCAGGGCTTGGCTGCTGCTTTCCGTGGGGTGCACACACCAAGCCACACAAAGAATGGGTCTCCCCCGTTTGCTCTTTAAAACTGGGTTTACAAGTAAAACCTGGACCAACAAAACAAGTTAGCAAAACATGGTACAGCCATCTAAAGGGGAGCTTGGCAGTGTCACGGGTCCGTGCTTCATGTTGCCTCGCCAAGTTCAGGGCCAGAGGCAGCCTAGCCTTGACCTCTTAGATAGCCTGAAATCTCCCAAGCAGCTACCCAAAGCCTATTTTTAGCTCTCTCTGCCTGATGTGTGTGTGTTTGCACAATGGAGAAAAGCCGAGGAGCGGGACCAGACTGCCCTGAAAAGGGAAATCTGATTTTATCGCCTGCTGAGGATGCCGGTGACATGATTTCCTTTGGTTGGAAGGAGGGTCTTCGAGTTGCTTAAACAAACCGCAAAGGCACCTCACCGCAGCCTTCTTCCTGGCCAGTTTGAGCACTGCCCTCCCTTCGCAGCGGCCCAAAGGCACGCACTTTCCCCACACGGCAGGGTGACAGCAGGGTACCCCCAGCCCCGTCCAGCTTTGCCGCTGTGATGGGAGCAATTCCCAGCCTAGCTCCATAAGAAGAAGTGGGGGAAAGTGTGTGTCTCTTTCTGAAAACTGCCTCCCAACGCTGCTTGGACACGTTGCTTTTGTTGTGCTAAGAGAAGGAGTTTAACGGTGTCAACATCCAACCCACTCCCCTGGACAAAGTTGAAGGCAAGCCTCTCGGTGCTAATCCGAGGCTTTCCACCCGGGCAGTGAAACTCAGAAAGGGCAATGAACTCCACGTCTCCCAGAGGGACGAGCTCGTCAGCAAATGGCCAGACACGGCGAGGGCGAAAGGCTCCCACCCCCCAGCTCCCCGCGGGGAGGGGACGAGCACTGGCGGCAGGGCTCTGGCGTGGAGCGGGGTCGGAAGACGGGAAGGGGGGGCTGGAGGCCACAGATAAGGATGATAGCCCGACCCCCCCGGCTGAACAATACAGGCAGGAAAAAGGGTAGGAAACGCCTGTGCAACGGCAAGGCACGCATGTACCTACCAGCTCCTCCCAGGCGGGGCTGCGGGCGCTATAGGAAGGGTACCCATGCTCCTCCATCAGCCCGCAGCAGGTCCCTGACCTCCGCAGGGAGAGCGCCGACGGGCAGCGGATCTGGGTCCGCCGGGCTGCGCCTCTCTCCCGCCGCTGGCGCTGCTCCGGCTGGCAGCGCTTCCCCGGCGCCGCTCGTCCTCCCCCCACCCCGGCCCCGCTCCTCCCTTTTCTCTCCCGGCTCTGTCCAGGCCCCCTCCTCCCTCCCCGCCCGGCTCCTTTCCCTCCCACGGCCACCNCTGTCGGCGTCGCGGCGGGGCCGGCGGGGGAGGATGCGCCCCGCGGCGAGGGGAGAGAGCCCCGCGATGCGCCGGGAGCCGCTCCTGCCCCGTGGGGACACGCCGCCTCCCCTGGCCTCCAGGCCGGCCCCGCTGGCCTCCGTGCCGGGCCGGAGTGCGGGGTCTGCGGCCCCGACGGGCCCGGCTGGGTGTTGCTCGGCGCCGCGGAGGGAGCATCGCTGCTCCCGCATCCCGAGCCGAGCCGGGAGGGGGCCAGGGTCATGGCCGTGGTGCTGGGACAGCCCTCTGGCTTCCTCCTCGAAGGCTCCCAGAGCGCAGTGGGCTTTTGACACCCTTTGGATGTTAAATTGAGCGTGAAACGGCACCTCGCTCCCCCATAGCGGCGTCGGGTCTCACTCCCGGGACAAACTCCCGGGAGCTGGGACACGGCACAGCCGCTGTGGAACAGACAGCACGGATGTGTACACTGTCTGACATAGGGGGAGTCTAATTTCCAGGGCCACCATGCAACCTTATGGAGCAGCAGGATTTCTCTGCCGTCCATTGCACCTTTATTGTGCCTTATTAATACACAGTGTGTATACTTCAGCCTTCTCGGTTTATTAGATACCAGCATCACCTTGAACAGCAGCCAAAGCATTACAACTCTTCAAGTGGATGTTGTATCTTCTTTGAACTCAACACTTTCACTCATTTGTTTCTCCCTGTTGTTGCGGAATAGCGAGATATGTGAAAAAGTAGAACAGGAGGAGAGAGAAAAAAAATGAAGCTTAGTCGCCATCCAAAATAATGGTGTTCTTCACTCTACTTTCAGCCTGGCCTTTTGAACTTGCAGCTACCATGCTTGATTACAACAAGTTATCTTCAGATCATCTACTTGGTAAGCGCACACATAGATAAGAAATTGTATTTCACAAGAAAAAAATAAAATAATTTGTATTTGTAATAGGTTTTTTATGTATTTTCATTTTCTTTGTGTTTTAAAGCTTTTTCATACCAAAAAAAAAGGCACATTGACATCTGAGTTTTAGCTTTTGCAAAATACCTCTATTTACAAAGATGTAGGAGTACTGTTGGTGCAAAAAGATGAATCTTACATACTCATATAACTAAGGCTATAAAATACTGCCGTGAAGTTAAGATGGTGTGCCACTAAGCCAGGCCCAAAGAATTGCCACAACAGTTCAGCTCATTTGAGGAACCGAAATTGCTGCATCTCCAGATGCAGAAAAAGGAACTATTTTTGTTGGTAATAAGTTTATCAGCAGTGAGTTGATGAACTACCTTGATGGTAAGAGTGTAACCTCAAAAGGAAGAAAACAAGATGACTTAGAGCGTTTTGGTTTTCGGAAGGCAGCTTTCTAAAGCTAATGGTGAGCAACAGTTGCCCAAGGATGTCTGGTCTCCTTCCCTTTGTTCCCTGAGTGTGAGAGACTGCTGAGGAATGTCATGTTATAAAGGGCTTTACACTAAGAAGGAGCGTCAGAGTAAGATTAGTCAGCTCCCCTCCTTTCCTCATGATGCACCGGAGGATCTCACATGATGGTTGTTTATACCTCTCAACATCTGCCCTCTTTAGCCTTGGTCATGCTGGAGCTTTGTGGCAAAAGTCATCTGCCATGAAATACATGTCATATATAGTCTTGTATTCCCTTGCTTGCTGAACCACGAAAATTGAGTCTCTTAAAACTCTAAGAGTCTTGAAGTTAACTTCTTCAGTTCACTATATGTCCCCTTTTGCCCTGAAATTCAGATTCTCACTGTGCCTCAAGCCCCATTTTCTGTTTCTTCTGCCCTGAATCTTTTACTTCTGACTATATATGCAATTGTGCTCACCTCATTTCATTCCCTGGAGTTCAAACCTTGGTTTCCATAAGTGGAAAGCTAGTATAGGCCCCAGAAGATCATAACAACCTACTTAGGTTGAAGGTATATTTCAAGGTCTCGTTGAATACGGACAGGCATCAGTTGCTGCACAGATCCTGCTGGGTCTAAGTGCAACCTATGCTATGCAATTCAGCTCAGCCCTGCCCTTTTGGGCTCCTGAATGCCAAATCTGATTTTCCAGTTCTTTCTGTCAGGGTGACAGATTTCTGTCTTTGCTAAGGAGCCCTGCCCCATGTGATTTCCCTCTGCTCACTGAGTTGAAGAGCACAGTTCCTGATGAGACCGAGGTCTCTCTGCTGCTTAACTGAACTGGTTGAAAATCACAGGCCAAGGATTTTGCTGGAAAATGTAATTCTGTCAAAGCCAACAAAGAATTTAAATACAGATGTCAGAATCACAGGATTATTGGGGTATTTTTGTTCTGCTGCATTTACAGAGGCCCGAGCAAGGATGTGACAACTGATCCTTACGGGGAAGAAAACACCTAAGATATGTGAGTGAGGGGTAGAGGAGCTGCCTGCTAAAATAAGGAGTGACCAACTGTTTCCTTGAGAAGATGGGAAGTTGGACTTGAAGAAGAACTCACTAGAGGCATTTGGAGCAGGAGATGTGATTCTCCTGTCGGGTCTACCAAACCGCATCAAAACACATCCAACACAGCCTGGGGGTCGATTTCATTTTGTTCTGATTTTTTATTTTGTTCCAAGTCGTGTGGCTTGTTTGGATTATTTTGGGTTTTTAAAATCTTTTCCAATTTTTTTTACTCAGTCTAGACTTTAGGGGTTTGATTTCTTGGTAGTAGTCTACTCTATCTACTGTGTTCAAAGTTGCCTCATCTCCCTCTGTCTCTTTTGTTCCCTGCCCTCAATGACTCAGTGAGAACTTGAACAACAAATCAAATGTTTTGTTATTGACTTTTTTCCTACATGAAGTGAATTGAAAATAGCCTGCATCTTCTAAGCAAAATATTTTGGATATATTGGATACACTTAAATGTATAAACTTTGATTCCAGTGCTGTGGTTGGACATTCACAAGAAGGTCCCCACCACTTCAAGCATTTCTATTCTCTGGGGGTGGAAAAAGGAGCTTTCAATTTTTTTCCTAAGTTGAGGTAGAAAGACACTAAAAGAATGAGCTTTTCTATATTTTTCTGTATTTTTCCACCAGCATTGCATTTAACATATATGACATGGCAAATATACACTAATTCTCATCAATTTATGCTAACATGAAACTTTCATCTTTACTTGGCATATAGCATCAAACCTAACTCGAGTAAATTCTTCAAGGAAATGTTCTTCATTCTCTTCACTGTAAACATGCCAGTTGGCCTTTTTTTTAAAATAATTTTGCATAACTTCTGAAGGTATGATTTCATCAACATGGTAGTTGGGTAGTTCCTGCCAGCCAGTCAGGTAGTAACAACCTGCAGTGGGTCATTAAAATGAAAAATGTGTTAAAAGCAGAGCAAAATGTACATATCTCTATGGTAATCCTTCAGATAGAACTGAAGTTACAAAATAGGTAATTTTAAAAATAGAGTTATGTTTTTTTCAGTAACATCCTGCTAGTTGCCTTGAAATTCACTACTTTCTGTTTGTAAGAGCATCTGAACTATTGAACAAATTCTGCATTTCTCCCAGTTGACAGGGCCTACTGCGGAACTCACATTGGCACCTGAGAAATGTTTTCAGCCTATAGTTTTCTTTCATGGACTTCCTCCAACATGTGCATTCTTCTTCATTATTATTATTATTCCTCTCATTAATCTAACAGCTCCTTCAGCACACAAACTACCTGTAAGCAACAGGATGGTTTTAAACAATTCCCTTGATTTTGGGTTTTACAAATGGGAAATTATTTATGCAGCTGGAAGAATTACTTTCTAAATGAAGTGCTTTAGAAAGAAAAAAGTCACTGAGAAAAAAGCCTTGGGAAAAAATGTTCTACTGTGGCAGCAGCAGAGCCATGGAAGGGCAATCCACTGTCCACTTCACTTCCCTCCCAGCATTTTTATTCCTCCTTCTAAATTCTCCACCACCCCAGTGTCAGCACCCTCTGCTTGTTTCTGCTGGCATGGAAAACTATCTCAACACCTCTTTCTGAGTGCTAACATCAGGGACTAATGGTTGAATGGTATTTTCCTTATGGACTTTATTCTGAAACATCTCAGGGAGAGGTGTTTTTGTCATCCCACTCCTTTGACTGCTCTGACTTTCTGCTGAAGTCAACATATACCCTGAAAGTCAGAAGAAAAATGTCCTGAAAGCACAGATGGCTATAGGTGGTGCTTGCTCACACCACTGCTAACCTTCACTAAGCACCTCTGCCAGTGCTCCTGGCTGAGTCCACGTACTAATTCATTTATTTAAGGATATTGGTGAACCAATAGCTTCGTTTCATAAAAACAACTTTGGAAAGAGTAATTCACTCCAATGTCTTAGATCTCTGATGACCTGGACTTTAGATCCCTCCTAAAGAGTGTAGTTAGTAAATGACCTCAACCTGCTGCCTGCAATCTGTATCTCATTCCCCATAAATATGTGGAAATCATTCCATGTGCCTTCACTAATAATTTTTGGTGGGTTTAGAAGTTGTTATCACACACTTCTACTCTCAACCAACCTGATTTCATTCTCATCATTGACCTCTCAGCTCACACTTCAGAGATGTTGCTTGAAATGCAGTGCCCATTGGACACCATGCTCCAGCTGAGGCCTCACCTTAAACAACATCAGCCTAGGTTTGCCTGGGTGTGATGGACATACTCCTTGAATGATCATCCTGATCACTGATGAGGGCACTCAAACAGCCTTCCTGTTTGTGTGTAAAGCAGGACTTCTTCCTGGTGACATCTTTTTAGATCTGTGAGCACTGGGGAATATTTCAGGTGAAACCGGGTTTCCTAGGAAAATATCACATCAGTTTCAAAAGCTTCAGTAAATCTACCCCCCCATCCACTGGCCTGATTTGTTTGACATTATTTCTCCTTGAAAAGCCTGTATTAGTTATCTTCTAAGTAATTAAAAACATTTTATTTTTATTTTGTAAGGAATATAAGTTTATGTGATGGATCACTAATTCCCAAGTTCCTTCTTTTGATCCTTTTTTGAAGTTTCACTTCCTAATACAAGACCCGAAATGATTAAACACAGGATGTGTTCTAACCTCATTTTTACATGTGAGCCAAACACCTCTGATGGAGCTTTGCATTTGTGGTTGTCCAGTGTGGGATTCCAGCACAAACTTTTGTATCCGTTACTTTGAACTCATTCAGACCTTGCAGATACAACTTTTTGACAAATGTTTATTCTAACAGAGAAAGAGAAATTACTAGTAAAGCATGAAGGTTACTGATGTGATACTTTAAAATCACAGAAAAACTAATAAATATACTACTTCTGAAATGCTCAGAACTGAAGTAGAGGTTTTAGTTAAACAATCCCTAAAAGAGTAAAGAAAAAGAGGAATTGGAGAAAAGAGTTTTGTTCCTAACACTGAAAAATGAGAAAACCGGTGGCAAAATTATTTGTTTGGAAAAAGGAAAGAATTTAGCTCAGCTCACCCAACAGCCAGGCACTTAGATGGAGACATTCATTTTATTGTGTTCTAATGAGCACAGTATTGCTTTCCAATTACAGCAAATCAGTATGTAACATTCCTACTTTGGTAATTTTTCTTTTCTAAGTCTATCAAGGTACATATTCAAATAAAAATTAAAACAGATCTTTTTTTCCTCCAACTGCCCTGCTTAACAGAGGAAAGAGACAGAATTTTCCTAGTGGAGTTTTATTGCTTGCACAAGTGAAAGGAAGTGGCAACTAGATGTGTGGAAGTGGTGGGTGAGTAGGAATGCATTCATGTGGCCAATCTGAATAAGTAACATGATGGACTCACATCCATGGTCCTGGTCTTCTTTGGAGATGAGCTAGGGGATACCGAGACAAACATTGTTGTCCTAGCAGAAAAGAAAAAAACTAGAAAACTAGTTTCCCCAAGAGCTGCTGGATGTAGTCCTGAAAACCAGAGTATTTCTGTGGCCAAGCCAGAGGTATATGTTTACTTTTAAGGATGCAGTTTGTCCCATTTATTTCATTTCTAGTACAGAGTGAAAGAACACAGTCTCAGTGGGGAACCTTGAAAATTGACAGATTTCAGAAGAGAAATATCTGCTGTATAAAGAAGGTATGAAAGGAAGGAAGGGTGACTATGAGAAACAGTAGAGAATGAAGGCTGTGCCTGTTTACGTTTCTAAAATGATACATTTCTCTGACAGTAACAAATAAAATATGTTAGTTACTCCACAAAGACCAATATTAAGTAAAATGGATGCTTTTAGCAATTGAGTCAAGTATAACAAGATTAAAGTAATTCTTACTATAAATCCTGTAATTTAAATTCAATTATCTCAGGGACAAATCGCTCCATGAAGTTTTTCATAGATTCTATTAACTTAATGTGGAGTTGAAATTCTGGCATTGCTCTAATAGTCTTCCCACATTACTTTCAAGGGATCCCATCAGATGGTTTGCATAGCTATTTTTACTTTCTAATAAAGACAGGTTGGAACATGACTTATCAGAAAAGAAAATAAATTTTTGTTGCTTTAGCCTTATTTATAAGTTATCTTTCTAATTTAAAAAAATAGTCTTAATCCACGAAACGGCCGTAGGGAATGGGAGAACTCCAAATTAACATCGTTTAGATATAACCAATCCTAGTTTAGATAAATGAAAAACTAAACAAAAAGGACATTTCTGTGTGTTTTAGATTAGAAAAGCTAAAATGTACAGGGGTGACTGGTGTTAATGGGTCCTGAACATGGACATCATTGTGTCATTTGCCACAGAAGTTGCATGTGAATAATATTTGATTTTAGGGAAAAATATTTGATTGTCTTACTGAAGATTTGCACAGTTAAATTTTTTATATTATTAGTACTTCAATGAGGTGTAATGAGCAAGTATGTATTACTATTAGGGACTTACAGCTTTAAGGAGTTTATGAATAGAATTTACCAATCTCCATTACTGCTGCCAAATAAAAGCATATCCAGGCATGTATACTTCTACCCCCTCCCTGATATTTTAGGACTAACCATATTCCCTAGAACCTAGTTGGTCCTAAAATCTTACTTCACAGTGTGGTGAAATAAGACTAGTGAGATTTTTCCAACAATAGTGGAAATCTCTTGTTACTGGGTGGGAGAATTGTGACTGCTGGTGGGTTCTGCCAGCCCAGTCCACAGAGGGTGTGGAGCAGTGGGAAAGGCAGGTTTGTCCATCCCTGCTGGGATGCTGTGCAGCGTGGGAGACAGATCTGTTTGCTCATGTCACTGTGAAGAGATCTGCCAGGCTGTGAAATACCTGAGGAGCTGAATCTTCCCTTGTGAGGAATGATGGAGTGGGGCAATGGGGACTAGCAAATACATTTTGACCAGGTGAATAGCAAAAGGGTAAATTAAGGACAAAGATGAAGATGCTTTATGCTTTATGTTTTTCTGTACTACTACAATGTCAGAACAGTGCTACAATTTACAAGCAACTTTTTTTTCCTCTGTGAGGTTTGTGAAACTTAGAGGGGTTTCATGTTTGTGACCTGGTGGGTGAAACTATGCCAGGTGGAATGTTTGTGGTTTGGATGGAATCACAATCTGATGAACCTAGAAGAGACTGAGCAGCTCCTGGTCAGTGAGATTTATTAGGCAGCAGTTTCTAAGATGAAAGCGTCTGAATGAATCCCAGGGAAACAAGCAGAGAAGGAGATAGAGACAGGCAGGCTTTCAGTGATAATATTTGTAGATGTCATGAAGACTAAGGGGATGATAAGCCATGAAATTGGCAAATCATTGAAACAAATTATTTGGATTGGCTGGTGAGATGAACATAAGCAAATATATTTCTAAACAGAAAAATGCAAAACTTCATATGGAAATAAAAAATTTGTAGGAAATATGAATCTTTATCTGTGGAGGAGTGACCCATGTTTCAGCAGTTTGTAGAGAGTTGTTGCCCATGGGATGGACTCACATTGGAGAAGTTTGTGGAGAACTGTCTCCCATGGGGTGGACCCCACACTGGAGCAGGGGAAGGACTCCTCTCCCTGAGCAGTGGCAGGGACAGCATGTAATAAACTGACCCTAAACCCCACTCCCTGTCTCTTTGAGCCATTGGGAGAGGAAGTAGAGCTGGAAAGAAGGGAGGGGTGGGGGTAAGATGTTTTTAAGGTTTATTTTACTTCTTATTGTCTTAATCTGATTAGTAATAAATTCGATTAATATTCTCAATTCAAGTCTGTTTTGCCCATGACGGTATTTGGTGAGCAATCTCTCCCTATCCTTATATCAAACCATGAACCCTTCATAATATTTTCTCTCCCTTGCCAGGCTACAGAGGAGAGTGATACAGTGGCATTGGTGAGTGTCTGGCATCCAGCCAGGGTCAACCCACCACAGCAAGTAAAATCTCCTGTAGCATATACGGTGTATAATCTTTTCTGACCAGATAATCAGCAGGGAATCTTTTGAGTTTATAAACACAGAAATATGATATGTTATATCTAGGTTAGGAAGAAAAAATCTATTAGAGCAAATCAGGGCATACAAATATCCTTATCCTGTCACAAAAGCAATATATTTTGTCATTAAAGGAGGCCTGGGTCACAACAAAAACCAGAGTACTAAGAATTCTACAGCTGATGCATGTTTTCTGCATCTTCCATCTTATTCTCCCGATGATCTCCTAGATAGCAATGATTGAAGCTGTCTTTTTATTAGACATGATAGCTTCCACTGATGAGGGTGTTTGTAATTCTCAGTGAAGAGCAGATGTTGAGATGAAATGTCTTCAGTTTTCTAACCACGGAGTTGTTTTTTTGGTAGACTACTCAGACAGTGGTTCTGTGATCATTAAATACCAGCTCTACACAGTTGTACGTCATTTAGCAGTACAACTTTGATAAAAATCAGGCAAAAGCATATGATTACATTTCAGTTGGTTTAGCCAGAGCACACAGCACAGTGTTCACATTCACTTTACAATTTTATGTTTATTTTATGCTGGCTTCAGGAAGACAGCATGAAGTTAAAGTTCCCTAGACGGAGAATTACTTGCTCCACATTATATCTACATTAATCTGCTAGGACAAAATTCTCTCTTCAATTCATTGTTAACAAATCAGTGGAATGACTCTGCACCCACATAATGCATTCTTATGTTTACAGTGGCTTTGAGATTTGACACTAAGTTCCCAAAAAAAACCCAGATTCCCTGTGTTGTTAAACCACAGCTTGAGAGCCAAGTTGGACTGAGAGTATAAACAGAGATACCAAAGAGCAATCTCATTGTGCCTTCTCTCCAGCAACAAATGCCGAACCCTGGGATACCTTTGAATTTGTCAGTAATTTCTGAAAAGAGAAAAAAAAAGGAAAGGAAATTCTTCAGCCATAACAGGAACACTTTCAGGAAAAGAGCTGGAGGTAAGGATGGTTTACTTTGAACTTGTTCTTTCAAAGTCAAATTGTGTGTCGTTAGATGTAGAGCATTGTTTTGAAGAGGTTTAATTCCCTTCAGTTTGACCTACATCGAGTTCTGTGGTTTGGGAGGGTGCTGTGTAAGCTAGGCACACCAATTAATTTTAAGGATGGTAGTAGTCTTAGTAAATCAATGATGTAAAAGAATGAATAACTTCTTTGTCAACTGGCTGGACAATTTCAGAAACCATAAAGGTGAGTCGGTTGGAGGTCGGGTCACAACGACTATACTATTATTAAAAGCCGAAAGAAGCTGTGGTGACAAAGACCTGCTTTGAAATTAGCTTGGGAGGGAGTGTTCCTTAACACCCAGTCAATGCAAACATCAGTGTGGTCAGTGTAGGAATGGATTTTGGTGGATTGATTTTTAAGGAAGAATGCCTTGGCCAGTCTGGGATTACAGTATCATAATTAATGATGTAGGAAACATGAGCAAGAAGGACTTAAAAAAGACTGGACAGATAATGAGCACAGTCTGTGGTATAATTCTGGAGTAAGACCACTTATCTTCATGGAGGCAGATGAACATATCTCTGTGATAGCCAGATCAGCTTCTATGTCATTGCTCTACATTTTAAAAATTAATTTTAAAAACCTATTTCAGGTCATGGAATAGCCCAGAAAGGGGAGCTTCATCCCTAATCTGCTGAATTTCACACATCTTTTATTATGTCAATCCACAGATGTTGATGTCTTTATGAAGAGTCATTAACCTCAAGGTAGATAGAACAGTAGCATACCAACTCCTCAAAGCACAAAATTCAGTGCTACTAGATAATCTTTGAAGATCCTTGAAAGCACCACATAACAAAAAATACGCAGGAAGTTTGATGGTCTTCTTATTTTACTTGGACATTAAAGTGTTCCATTCTCTTCTAGTTTCAAATGCGAAGTCTCTCATACACTCATATAGTACATAGGATAAGTCTTGCCTGGTTTTTTTCTGGCTTATTTTAATCCTACATTGAGAAAATACATAGCTAAAAATACTTCGGGATGCTTTCCAGGGAATACCACCCATGTGTCCCTCAAGAGACTCTTCTTTAATGTTCCTTAACCCACATGGTATTCAACGTTTCCTGTGACAGACTGTGCCTCCACAAATAAGCTGCATAAGTTCCTAGTATGAGCTGTGCACTGCATACGGTGGAATAATTGCCTTAAAAGAATGTTGAGGCTACAAAATGAAGCAGTCATAGAGGTAGGCAATGCCAAAATTAAGGCAGTCTGTGCAAACTCAATATGGTCCTGTTGTGCAAAAGCCTAGTCTGAGCCAGTGTCTCATCACGTGTTTTTGTCTCCTGATTCATCCCAGCTACAGGTACATCCAGCTATTCAGTGCATGAGAAGCCACTTGATATTTCTTGATACTCGTCATTTGTAGTAACTCTTCTTAGTGGCTTATTACCTTATACTTGCCATCCAAAAAAAGAAAAGTCAGTCAGCATGGTCATGGCTCACTTGACAAACAAAATTGACTCTGATCTTCTCTGCATACTTTCCCTCACTGGTGTGCCAAACTGTGTTCAGATCATCTACACTTTAAGGAATTCCCCTGCTGTGTTTTTAAACACTTCCCTTCAAACAACAAGGCCCTGATATCCCTAACAGTGGAAAGCATTATGAAACCCAAGCTACAGATGCTACCAGCTGTTTTTCTGCCTCACATAGTATGCCCTTCACATCTGCCATAGGAAGGAAAACTTAATCTTTACATCAGCAATGTCTGTTCTAGAGCCGTATGCCTTAAACTACCAGATGGAGTTATTTTCTTGGGTGAAGAACAAAATCGTATTTCTCAATGCACCAAAGCTCTTCCGTGAATATCCCTCCTTCCATCATCTTTATTGGCTTCAGACAGCCAAATCCTATAGCACGGGTCCCAGGGAGAAGCAGAATTTCATCTAAATACCAGGTCTGTGTTTTTTTCTATGAGCCAGCAACTATCAGTACCAGGCTGCAGAAAAACATCCCAACACCCAAACCCTTTGAACAGGGCATAAAAGACATTCTGTTTGAGAAATCAATGGAAAAACAGATGTCTAAATGGGTGCAAAGCGGTGCTGCTGCTATTAACGTGCAATGATTAATGATTCCAAGTATTTGGGATACAGTTAACCCTTTTCATAGACTCATCTAGGCATATAAATAGAACTTGTATGATTTGATTTCTTCCTAAGCCACACAAATAGCCTATTTTGCATTGGATTACAACAGATTCAGGGACAAACAAGGCACTGACATGCAGAACTTTGCAGAACGTCTCTCAGCATTAAAATAGGCAAAACATCCCTTCCCCTCCCCCTCTCTCAAACCTGCTAGGCTAATGGCAAAAAAAAAAAAAATAGCACCATAACTTTGAGCAGCCTCAGACACTCTGCTCCGGTTGTTGCAATCTTTCTTTTTGGCCTTTGAAGGAGTGAAACAGCCCTTT
Source organism: Irena cyanogastra (assembly GCA_013397155.1). NCBI lineage: Eukaryota > Metazoa > Chordata > Aves > Passeriformes > Irenidae > Irena > Irena cyanogastra. Next base: position 157,440 of record VWZV01010621.1, on the reverse strand, counting down.
CACACATCTTTTGTGGGGATAAGAAGAAGACGAGCCCTATTAGCCTATTTTAAGTCCAGTGTCTTCGAGAGAGAAGAGGCTTTCTGGAGTTGGGAAGGAGAGCTGCAGGCTTTGCCCTGAGCTAGTGTTTTCTACCTAGTGATATTGAATGGGTCTTCAAACAGAGCTCTGCAGAAGCTGTAACATTCACTCCCCACCACTATTTTCATAAGCTGGTTGTTTACTATGAGATCAAACATAGTTGATTGCTTATTTGTGTCATACTATCTCAGATATTACTCCTTTGAAGTGAAGCAGTTTACAAAGGTTATCCACAATTGTCTGTAGCCTCCACTTTCTTCAGGAGCCTGAGTAATCTGCAGTTACAGGGATAAGACCCCTGATAATTCTCCCTCCAAAAAGACAGGGTAAAAGCATGCAGAGCCTGCCTACTGCTGATAGCGATTTTACACGTTGAATCGTTGAAGCTGAGGAAGCTGCAGCTGCCAAAAAAAATGGGAACATTTTTAAATTAAGACACCACACAGACTCAGGAAAATTCTCACTTAGCAAATGAAATGAGGACAAACAGCAAAAGAGAGGTACTTCATCACTGATTTTAGCATCTAACTTTCCCTCAAGGGTGAATCAGGCTTCTTTTTTATTTTCCAATCGACTCTCCTGCTGAGTGTAGAGGGGGGAGAGGTGCAAGACCTTAATCATCCATTCGAATCTGTTTCACACCATAGGTGTGCACGGGAAGAACAGTCCCATCACTCCGACCCTTATTTTGCCATAAAAAGGCAAGATTTCAGCACTCTTCACCTTCTGTACTCAGGCAGAGTGGCATCTCCTTTCACACTTCCTCCTGCTTCCATGTAGCTGGAGCTTTAGGATTCTCCAGAGCACAGCGTACGACTGAGCTGCAGAGAGTTATCACAGGGGACTGATACTACAGCGTGAAAGTGGCCGAGGCACGCAGCTATCCAGCTATATTTATCCGGATGGGAAGGGAAGTGGCAGTAATGAGGAGAGGTATGCTGGCGGAACTGAGCAGCAGGAAGGAGATGACATTTCAAAGGAGGGAAAATGCAAATGAGAATCTACTGAAGGCTAGTTAAAGGGAAGGGAAGACAGGACTGAACAGAGGAGGAGTGTATGTATCCAGCAGAGAGAGTGCTGTGCTTCTGCATAGCTTTCCCATCAACAAAGAATTGAAAAGAGTATATAGCTTTCTTTTTCACATACAGCTTTCTAATTCACTCAACCATACCATTCCTTTCCACCTCAAGGAACCAAGAGAGTACAAGAAGACTGAAATAAATGAGAAAATAAGAAGGACACACTTTTTCACACTCTTAGGATTGTCAGACTAAATGTATCATTTCTGCAGCTCCATAGAAGGCAATGAAGCTGAAATTACTTCTTCATGCATGGATTACAGTATTATGTAGTGATTGTTAGGCATCCATAAAATGCAGTGTAAATAGTTTATGCTCAGTCCTAAGGGTGAGGTGCTTTGTTTGTTTACTTCTGTTAGATCATGGTTATTCTGCAAACTCAAGGAAATATCTGATTGAAAGTTTTAGTACAAAGGAGGGAATTATTTTGAAAAAAAAAGGGGGAAATATTTGCAGAGTGATAAAATGAAAGTTTAAAAGTACCTCCATTTGAAGAAAGCTGGAAAAATAATTTAGAAATACACACTGAATTGTGCAAGTCCAGGCAGTACAGGAAGACCAAAAAAAGTTGTTATACTCGTTTTTATTTGTTCAAGATAGGACAAAATCAGAGACACATGAAAGACAGAAGAGACATCATGACAGATAACTTTCTGATAGATAATGGGCAATCCAAACTTGCTATCTTGTGTTCTTTTTTAGCTTATGTCTGACATCCATCTGCTAGGTTTTGCTAGCAGTTTGTGTGTACATCACACCTATCTGGACTCAGTTCTTAGATTTTCTTCCTGAAGGAATAAAAAAGTTCATTGGGGTAGAGGACAAATGGAAGTCAAATGGAGGACAAATGGAAGTGTCATTTAATATGGAACAGACCTCCTATTCAGGTTGTTTCATACAAAGTAATAAAAAAAAATGCAAAAAATTGGATTAGCAGGATAGAAACATAAACATTGAACACAATAATAACATATTTAAGTGCATAAGGAGGCTAAACCTTTCAGTCACAATCTGTTGTGTTAGTGTAGATAGACAGACTGATAAATTCTGTGGTGTCTGGTTCTTAAGGAATAAATGTCACTTTGTGTCCTCTGACTGCATCTGAAGTCAATAAATCCATCTGCTGCCTTTCACGCATGTAGAATGCATTTTCATCCCCTTCGAGCCATGTTTGTTGGCCAGCTTGCTATAAATAAATGACCTGCGCAACAAATTCATATCCTTGAATTTCAGCCATTAATTTAAGTATGCATATTGCAGTCTCTCCCAGGTGCAGGAGGAAAGGGGAGCACAAACAGCAACAATCCTAAGGTGCTTCCCTTGCCATTAGAGGTTGTCAAATGTGATTTTAATATATCTGACGAACGATAAATAGAGACAACAAGTAATTTCAGCCAGAGCAGTCTATTTTAATTTATTTTTCTTAATACCTTCTCTCATAGTTCTTATTAGCACCTCTGTAGACTGATGGAAATATGGACAATAACATACATCTCCTTCTATGAAATGAATGCAACACTTTTATTTCATCGTATTAGGTTAACTTGTCAAAACTCAACATCTTCATGCTACGCAATAAAACACTCCTTGATACAACACAGTACTGTGTTGTCACTCAGCTCACCTAGAAGTCAAATTCCACATAAACTATTTTGTACCCTTTGTTGCTTTGCCTTGCCAAATTTTCCCTTTAAAGATAATGCCTGTGAGATGTTAATTGACACATTGTTTGGAAAAATTCTGATGAAACCTCTTGCATTGAATCAGTATGTTAGTCCTAATATACTTAACTATTTTTTATTCTTACCTGTTTGCATTTTTCTTTTGATAGAAATTGTATTTTTCCTTTTTTTTTCAGAGAAACTTGAATTTCATTCCAGTTTTGAAGAAATTCAAGACAACCAACTCCTTGTCAATAAGGAGTGTCCCATCTCATTAAAGACCAAAACGAAACAGAATTAGTGGTCTTTAATATTGCTCCCACATGTAGTAGGGTTGCTTTTCTTCACTTATGTGGGCATGATTGCTTTTTTAGAATAACGCTATTGCTAAGACACCCACACAACTCCCCTCTTGACTTGCTGAATTTCTAACTTATGTTTCATATCAGGTTGTTTGGCATAGAAGCAGACTGTAGAGAGAATATTTTTAAAGAGAAAAAGTGTTCTTCTCAATCAGAAGTATAAGGACAGTCTGGGTACACTTGTGCTGCATGACTGACGTTTCGTCTCTTTGTTCGCATTTTTGGTGAGAACTGAAATATCCTCCACAAGAAATTGTGGATCTCAAGGGAGAAAAGAAGGGAAGAGACTGCAAGCTACTATTCACCAGGATGTTACAAAAATAACTTTTGTGTGTGAAGTGGTACCGTGTAGGTGGTGCAATTTGGCATTATCTTGCATCACTTTTTGTCTATCACCACACTTTTAAAAAACTATCCCTGTCCTTGGCATGGTGTTCACACACAAAGTGATTTCACTTTTTACTTTCCTGCAAAACAAATCCAGATTTCAGAACAATAGAAGCAGCCCAGGATAGGACTAACTAATCTTTACTAAAATTTGTATACTTACATATACATAAAAAATTGGATTTCCAAGTTTTTATTTCATAGGCACTGATATAGAGAGAAGTTTCTATTTTAATAATCTAAAGAATGAGTTTGCAAATCTTTGCAACAAGGATTTAAAGAAAATCCATGCAGTAATACGGAACTGAATTTGGAGGTTTAAATTAGATAATTCACAGACTTGGCTATTTTATGACCTACTCCAGAAAGTAGTAGACAAAAAGCTGTCATGGAACTTTGTCCTTCCATGATTGGTGTAGCAAGCAACTGATCAACAACTTCACCTTGGCTGTAAATGAAATGTTGGGAAGAGATTAAAAAAAGGAAACAGGAAGCAGAGAGATAATTTGAATAGAAAAAAAAATAGTGCCTAGAATCATGAGCAGGCAAGTAGTTTTAGTTTCTCATCAGCACAAGAAAAAGGACTGGATTCTTACAACATGACAGTATAAAGTGGCATTTAAAGAGCTGCCAAGAGAGTTTCAAAGCCCTTACCTACTGAGTCTTACTGAAAATGTCAGATTCAAGTTATATAGAGGATAAAGGGAATATTTTATAAAAAACAAAATATGCAGACATTATGCTCTTCTGGCAGTGGGGAAGCTTTTAACCTGAGAAAGTCTAGATTGGTTGTTTGGGGCACAGTGTACTATTGTGAAAATACATAGTATTTATTTTAAAACTACTGGATAGCACTCTAGTAAAATCTAGGGGTTTTCAGCCTTATAACAATGACTCTCTGATTCAAAGAGACTGGATATACATTATATATTTACTTGAAACAAAGTAACAAAGATTAGGGATACAATTATATTCTTGTTTTTCATTCTATTTTATCTCCAGTCCACAAAGTCTGGATTGGTTTTTTTAAATCCTTCTACAGCAGTAAAGTCCATGGGAAACTGGTTTTTACCTTGCACTATAGAGATCCTTTCACCACTAGGGCAGAATGGTGTGATCCTAGGAAGAACTAGGTCATTATTAATCCAAGTCTCCAACACTCTATGGAGACTAGAATGGGAAACAAGACAATAACTGCAAATAGTGTGGGATGAAGTCTTTAAACGAAAAGCTCACAGAGCAAGTGTGCATACTTGTGCATATTCTATGAGGCATCTGATCTGGTACCTCTTGGGAAGGCAACTGAGAATTTAGAACAACAAAAAATTAAGATAATAATCAGTGGTTTAAAACTCCACTGATTGAAAGGTGCCTTATCTTTAAAGGGTTGCTTCAGGTCCTAAAGGGATTTGCTGTTATTCTCCATTATCATCACTAATTCCAAAGCAAGCAAGCATACTGTGTTATAACTGTTTCCAGATGACATACATTTTTCAAGTATAGCAAATACTGCAGAATACAGGTGACTGAGCCCTCTCAACTATTTGATAAGCTAACTATGAAAGTTTTAGGGCAGTCACGTGTAAAACAATACTTTGGCAGAATACAGGTGACTGAGCCCTCTCAACTATTTGATAAGCTAACTATGAAAGTTTTAGGGCAGTCACGTGTAAAACAATACTTTGGCAGAATACAGGTGACTGAGCCCTCTCAACTATTTGATAAGCTAACTATGAAAGTTTTAGGGCAGTCACGTGTAAAACAATACTTTGAAGAAAGGCGGAAATCATCTGAGGTCATGGAAGCCAGAGACTGAACATATGCTCTCAGCCTGATCCTCTTAGTAAGGGTGAACACAATCTCTGCTGTATAATAGGAAACTGTATCATCTCTGACATTGGTGCCACAGTCACTATAATACAGCAGCCAGCATTGACTCTGGCCTGAGAATATGAATGCCCACTAGACTTGCAAAAAAAATAATCAAAAGGTTACAAAACAATCTGAATGATTTGTTCCACCATCAAAGTTAGCCTTAATTTCTGATCCTGGCATATTTCTGTGTAGGGAGAAAGACTCTCCAACTAAACCACTATTTCATGTACTGAGAATTAGAAATTGTGATCAAGATACATCAAACTTTTTGTTAGGCAATACTTTAAGAAGATTGAATGCACTGTGTTATTATTTTACAGCAATGCCTGTTTCTTACTCTCTTGACCAATAAAGGCTCCTGCTATATGCTTTCTTGTTTTCCTTGTGGAAGGTAGAATGGCCAAGGCAGTCTTTTCTGATATTTTTGTTTTGGCTACAGTTAATGCAAAAGGATCTCCTTGTGTCCCCAGTGAGGAGGAAAGCTGTGACAAAAAGCTGGGCCCTGTTCCTGAAAATACTGCTTATGTATTTCTTTCCACTTTTATTAATCCAATTATTTTAGTGTGTGTGCTTGCCAACACATAACCTCAGACTAAGGATTATCCTGTGAAGGTTTATGCACAAATTTGACTTGATGCACTGCAAGTTCAGAGACAGGATGTTCTTGCTGAGTGTCACCAACCAAGTCCATTCTTCAATCCCAAACTTCTCACTGCCTCTCTGTAGAACCTAGAATGCTGTTGCAAATACTGCTATTAACATTTAAAAGCTTGCAATACCTCAAAGTTAGCCTTGTCCCTTCTGTGAAGATTAGTTTAGAAGTTTTCTTGGAGTTTTGGGGGTTTTATTTTCAAACTAAGCACTGAGGGCAAAACTATCCTTCTTTGAGGAACTCAAAGCATGGAGCTGGCTTCTGCAGATTGTCTGTTCTGAAACTGAGCAAACCCCAGCGCACAGACACAAAGTAGTGGCAGCTGAGAGCTCATTTACAGGATTGTCTCTTCTTTTTAACTCTGCTTAATTCTCTCACTGAAATAAGGACAACAGGGTCTATTTTTGGGTTTAAATGTAATTTATTATGTAATTGTTGCTCGGTAAATGAGTTTACGTGGGATACAATCATACAGAATTTCAACTGTACTTTAAAGTCTGTCTTGCAAATCACTGTTGTGTTTCTACTCGTTTAGGATCAGTGCTATCAAATATTAACAATATACAGGAAATATGTCCTTCTTTTTCAGGAAATGCTTGTATCATTGAGTCAGTAAAACTGTTTCAGCTTAAGAGAATCAGATTTAAATACCACTTAGAGCCATGCCTAACATTTACAAAAACAATAAATATTAGTGGTATATTAAGTGTTTTCTTAAATTCAGAAGCTAACAGATTAACTACCTCTGTGTTAGTCTTTTTCTTTCCATATATAACATGATATAACAGTTTGATGAAACATTTGCTATTAAAC
>VWZV01010621.1:81586-147576 GCA_013397155.1 Irena cyanogastra | reverse complement strand
GAGGGCATATTTAGCCATGCAATGGTGTCGCTGAACTCCTCCTGAGCAAAGTTCCATTTCTCCAAAACTTTACGGCTTCCAGTTGTGCCAAAAAACCCGAATGAAAATAAATATTTTAAAAGTTACAAACAATGAGACACATTTTTATTGGATTTCTTTGGATAGAAGTGGGACAGTATCTGTATCTTGTCCTGACAAACAAGTAAAGAAAGTTCTCCTTCTGCTCCTCAACAGAAAATATCCTTTTCATCAACAAAGGGAGAGGAGTGCAAATACTTTGAGCTACATATGATGATTAGCTACGAAATGGGGAAGTAAGCATAGAAGCATGAGAAAATTTAGCTCAGGTCACAGATGAATTTTCGTCTTTTTTTCTTTTGCTGGGCCTTCTCAGCCCACAGCTTAACCAGTACAGCAGGAGACAGCTAATATACGTAATAACTGCTACCGAAGAAAGTGGTATGTATTAGTAAAAATACTGTCAGAACACAGGAAAATTGCTGAGAATATAAAACCAAAAGTAGGAGATAATCTTTAATTCTGGGATAAAGGGGAACTACAATACAGGGCATGTCTATTGTCACAACTGAAGAGGTTTCAAACTCATACAAAAAAGAGCAATTCAAATCAGACAAAGATGTAAGTAGTTAGTTGGCTTCGCCTTACCTGCCTTTGGGTGTCTAAAGTAACCCATTTGACCTGAGTTAGTGAGGCAAAGTTCCCATTGGAAGGAAACAGATGCTTCAAAGAAACAATTCATCTGAACAGTACCTGCCTTAGGTTAAGAGGAAATATCCTTTCAGGCTGTCTGGTTTTTTCTCTGAGTATAAGGTGGACCTTCTGCTGGCTGCTCAAACTTTGGTGATGTTTCTATTTGCTCAGGTTAGAGCAATACTAGGCAACCCAGGATATGCACTGTCACCACAGAAAGCATCAATGCCTTGTTGAGATGAGGAAGATTTTTGTACTGGGTCCGGGAGGACTATGGTGAGTGAACCCCAGCCAACACCTGAACACTCACACAGCCACTCATTTATCCCCCTCTCACATGAAACAGGCAATAAACAAGCATCTCTGTAGATATTGGCATTTGGCCAAGGTCAATCCACCACATAAAGTAGGACTGACCAACTATATGCGTTGGTCAGTCTTCTACTAAAATTCTTTATTTTACCTACTTGTCAGGAGGACTTTGTATGTTGATCAACCTGTTGAATTAAAAGATTCCTAAACAATTGTTTACAGACCCTGGGAGCTAAAAAACAGTCTGAAATACTGCTATCATTAAACATATTTTGCACTACACATTTCTTCCATCAGGAAATAGAAAGAATCTAAATGATGGCTCTTTCCCATGGACTTGTTAATAATGAGAAATCTTCAGAGAACCAAGCAATAGGGTTTGTGAAATACAGATGTCATATTTTTAGTGGCAACTTTTTGCCTGAGCTAACACACTTGGCAAGAAATTAAAATTAAATTCCACATTTTTTGATACTGACAAGGAAGTAAGAGAAGTAAAAATGCTGATTTACCTACACACACATGCATTAAAAAAAAAGTTTGCTGTGTTTAGTTATCTAAACACTTTTCCTGTTCGTTCCACTTAATTTCTTTGGTCATTTCAACTGCAATAGTTTCTTCAGTTTGTCTCCCTCTAGTGGATCACCCCTTTTGTGTGTCAGCAGATACTTTATTTTCAATTTTTAATTTCTCCATCACTGGTATTGTGTGGCTATAATGTCATTATAATAATTGAATAATCTATACACAGCAATTACTCTATTTCATTCCTGATGACTGCATCATTTAAACTTATATTTGTTCCTATTGCCCCAGGTATCAGCTGTCTGGGCTACAATTCATGCAAAGTACTCTCTCAATCTTCTTCTCATCTAAAAAATATGATTATGCTGTATTGCTTTTTGGTCATTCTTCTGTCTTATAGATGAGTTCAGGGACTGGATAAGTAGAGGCCTATGTAAAACAGCCTTTTAAATGGTCTAAATTAGGACCTGGTGAAACAAAATAAAGCTAGGCACAGTTAAATCATGTCACAAATATGGAATGCCTTGTCTAAGCCTCCAGCAAATATCATCTTTCAGCAACATAGATATATTCTATTGCTTGGTGAATATAAGACAATGTGGCCTAGTCTTATTTTTCAAAGGATCCATATGTAATTTGGGGAAGGACATATTTAATTATAACCAACATAGACTCTGCCTTGGGCTTATTTGTATCATCTGCATTATGATCTTAGTGTTTCTGTGGTGGATCAGAGCCTTTCGATGTTTAATGTCTATAAACCACAGCAAAAAGGCCTCAAAGATCTTACACTATGAAAGATAAGGCAGCCAAATAAGTGGAGTTGGCAAAGAGAAGGTGGGAATGGAAGAAACAAATGAGATCTGATAGTTGAACTGATGCTGAATATTATTAGTATTAGCACAAGCTGCCAAACATCTTTGTGACTACTGTATTTTACAAGCCAAGAAAAGGTTTCAGGTTTACAAATGCAGATCTGAAGAAGGAAAATCTCATGACTTCTGGTACTGCTATATCTGAAGGAGCACAACTCTTCCAGAGCAGAAGTTTCTTCCTGTGAATACATCCAAATTACACTGTTGATTTTCTTTCCTTTTGTCCTCATCCCAGATAACTGCTGTTCAAGTAGAACATAAAATAGATTCTGCTGTAATTAAGCAATTAGCTGCCCAATTAAATCTGAAGTTAGATAAGTGGTGTGAGCTGCACTTCATAACTACTTGTGAAGTTACATCCAGGTTTATTTCTTCCCTGTTCATTGGACTCCCACCTTCTCTTCTTCAAATTCCTTCTAATATTTATGGGAATAATAATTAAGAACAATAACAAAAAATCTCACTGTCAAGTTCCTGCATACTGAGATACTAAGCCACCACACTTTTACAGCCCATTCCCTCACATGGCAGTGAGCTGATTCATCTTTCACCAGCTTAGAGAGTGGAGAGAGGAGCTCATACCCATTCCCACTCCCTTTTCTATGTCTGCTGGAGAAGGGATTTCAAGGGTTGATATCGATTGAAAAATTGCATAAGAGGGCATTAGTACCTTCCCTTCCTTACCTACTGTACTCCCTTCTTCCATAGTACACTTTATAGCAGTAATTAGATTGTCAGTCACTATTTGTGCAATAGAAAACATAGCCAAAGCACTTTCAAGTTTTAACAAAAAAAAGCCTCTCTCCCGTGAACTTGTGTAATTGTCCTCCTTGGACCGATTCTGCTAACGCCTACCCTCTTGAAAAACTGTACCCATTCTTTGACATCAAAGTATGACTGACTAGTTGCATGAAAACTGGCTTAAGCCCTTAAATTCGGAGCTTTTGAAGACAAAACTGCATCTGACATGCTTTGGGCTGTTCTTGAACTACTTCAGCACACTATGAAGCAAGGAAATAAAAGGAGAAATGAAGGCAAGGCTTTTAAGCAGTCCTTAAAGTGACCTTCAAAAAGAACCAACAATAAACACTGAGAGAAAATTTGTCAATGAAGAGGAATATTGTCCCAAGTGTAAACAAAAGCTCCACAATCCCATTTAAGCATTCTTAAAACATTAATCCATTTAAGATATTAGTACAGAAAAAGACCATTGCTGAGGACAGCAAGTGAAAGTTGAGATGGGTTGGGCTACTCTGTCCAACTCAGACAGATATAATATTTCAATTCTGAAAATACATTCAGAGGAACTTGAGGTCTTTTCTTATTTAAGAGGCTCCATTGTGGACTTTAAAAGTGTTTATTTCACCATACAGCCACCTGTAAAACAAAGGAAAAAATGCACCTCCTCATGTATGAGCTAACCATGTACAGGTAGTTTAATCTCCTCATAATTACCATTTTCACATTTCTTTCACTTGTCATAAAATTGAATCTTCCCAGACAGACTGTGTGATAAAATTATATAGCTAGCTACAGTACATCAAAGAGAACAAGTGAAAGTCAATTTCATACTCACACATGCACTGAAATTCTGGTTGACCTAAAAAGAAAGAGGTTTTTGTATCTCCTGCCCCTTCTTTTGGAATCTATCCTTGGTTCATGCAGCTAATGTCTCTAATTTTCAATTTGAACTGTTTAATCTGAATGTAATGGAAAAGTAAAACAAAGAGCTGAAACAACAATCAGATTGCTAAAGGTGTGTCTTTGTCTATTGTGTAAAAGATAATGCTGCTGTATTAAAAACACTAAGAGAATTCTAATGAAGTTGGAGTTTCCTTGGAGGACTTGTGTTAAATAATCTCATCCTGACAAAGTAAAGATGTACTTCACTTCAGATGTAGACTTTAAGAGATAAATGACAAACATTTTCAAGGTCTTCTCTTTCAGAAAGAGAATCCTATCATGGCCACATGACAGCTGGTTTGGCTTTTTTTTTTTTTTTTATTTCAAAATTTTTAGGCCATTCTTTAAAAAAAGATTTAATCAATTTTAAGTTTAAAATTCCCAGGAAAAAAAGTAATGTCATTCATTCTAATTTATATTACACACAAGAGATTATATTAATACAACTCTGTGGGATTTCAAATCTCAGGCCAGGTCATTTAGAGCTATTTTTAATCTGCATTTTTGTACATGTATAGTCTGTGAAGGTTTTCATTCTGTGTTCATATAATGCTAATGCAGTCACGACATGCAGGCCACCATGCCTCTTCCCACAGATGACAGCACAGAAGGCACAATTTTGCGTATTTTATTGACATTGACAAGGTCGAGGGCTCAGGCTGCTGACTGCAAACTCTCCTGTTAGATGGACCCAGAACATAAGCCAGCAGGGAATTCACTGGCAGCTCCCTTAAGAAAGGACTTGGGATATTAATGTCTAAGTGGAACAGTTGGGTGCTCACCTCAGCTTTCGTTCTGGAGTAAATATTTCACTGTGTGCCACTCACAGCTCTGCCCTGTGACCAGCCAGATATGTTGACAATTTTATATAAAAGTAATGACTACAGAGAGGTGAAAGGTTCAGGAATGAGGCAATAAGTATTTTCACCTTTTGGGAATATGTAAACCCCATAAAAGGCCTCAGGCTCTACAGCACTAATGTTTCAAGTTCTGCAGCTAGAGTATTCATTCTACACCTAAAGCTGTATTCATTAACAGCTAACATGAGCTTGTGAGATTGCCTCACAGTTTATTGAAACTTAACCTTTATGATATATGGAATTAGCCTGTGCTTCACAGGGATGGCACTAAATTATAGGGGAGCAACATTATTCCTGTCTTCAGGAAATCTGGCGTTTTACTGACGATGTTGGATCCATGGCACATAACACCAGTGACACTTTGGAGGTTATTCTGTGCAACCTTCTGTAGACAGCAAAAGGCAGTCCATCGAGACTCTTTAACAATCATTAGGAAAAGCCAAGTTGTTTATAACTTAAGGAAAAAAGAAACCTACCATTTCAACATGAAAAGGGATAAAGATTTCATTGATCAGATTTTGCTTAGCTCTTAAGGTATTAACAGCTCTACTAACATTTTGTGGCTGCCTTTGAGCTGTGGGCTGCATCTGGAAAAGCTATAAAATATAGGCATATAAGACTGGGATGGAACTCGTGTATTTTACTCAGATACTACCTGTCCATTCTACTAACCAGCTTTGTGTACAGTTGCATAATAGTCCAGTTATATAGTCAAATACTTAATACAAACCAGTGAAGTTTATTTGGCAGATATTTTACACCAGTGTTGAGGGGGGTGAAGAGGATACCAGATGTGTTTTAGAGGATCACGACAGCCATGAAGGACACAGGAAGGACACCAGTGCCAGTGAGCATATGTCTGAGGCAAGTACAGATAAATCGAGTAAAACACAAGTGAGCTGACACCCTACATTGATGATTAACGTGTATCAGAAATGGTGTGGCCAGCAGGAGCAGGGCAGTGATTGTTCCTTGTACTTGGCACCTTGAATCCTGTGTTTAGCTTTGGCTATCTCACTACAAGAAGGACATTGAGGTGCTGGAGCATGTCCAGAGAAGGGCAACAAAGCTGGTGAAGGGTCTGGAGCACAAGGCTTATGAGGAGCAGCTGAGGAATATGGGGTTGTTCAGCCCAAAGAAAAGGAAGCTCGGGAGAGATCATACTGCTCTCTACAATTGCCTGAGAGGAGGTCATAGCCAGGTGGGGGTTGGACTCTTCTCCCAAGTAACCCGTGATAGGACAAGAGGAAATAGCCTCAGGTTGTGCCAGAGGACGTTTAGTTTGAATATTAGAAAAAAATTCTTGCAGAAAGAGCAGACAAGCACTGGAAAAAGCTGTCCAGGAAGGTAGAGGTATTCAAAAGACATGTAAGTGTGGTGCTTAGGGACATGGTTTAATGCTGGACTTGGCAGTGTTGGGTAAACAGATAGACTCAATTCAAAGGTCTTTTTCACCCTAAATTACTCTGTAATTCTAAACACACATCACTGAGTTCCTCAGATTGTAGTGTTCACTATCCAGGTACTGTTTTCTTCAGGAGGCGAGACAGGAGCAGGATCTCAATGTGTGGATTTTCTGTCTCTCTCTTCTTTAAGGGGTCATTGTCTTTGCTGAAGTGCTAACACCAGAAGTGTTAACATTATGCTAGGTACTCCCTAAATCCATTAGCTCATACATGAGCATTGTCAATGCATGCTAGGCTTTGTCAATCTATGAATATCTGTGAAGCCAGTGAAACCCCAGTGTCTGGTCATTTTACTAATTCTGTAAGAAAATTTTGTATCAATAGCAATAATAACAATATAGTTATATTTCACGCATATTGTTATACTTCATGTAACAATATCATTTCAGTATTTAAATTAATCCATTTACATTTTTAAAATTCCTGAACATTTGACTTCATGCAGTTCTGAAATCACTAAACTGCCATATTAATTTACTGCAGCATTTTTAGTTTTTCTAGAGTTAAAAGAAATAAAAATTACAGAAATCAAATAAAAACAACCCTCCTGCCTCAAAGTCCAAGTAATCCAACACCAGAAGAGCAGAGATGCCCCTACCACTCAGACAAACAGCATGAGTGAACCAGTTCAGTTTATTTTCAGTGGATTTCACAACAATTTTTGTCAGCAGAAGAATACTGGGGGTTCCAGCAGGGCTCAGGAGATGTGAAACATAGTGGTCATGATCCTTTCAGCCTCTATCTTTGCCTCATCTCTCGTTACTATTGAAAAACACCTGAAAGACAATGCAGTCATAGGTCACAGCCCGCACAACTTCACAAGAGAAAAGTCCCATTTATCAGACCTACTTTCCTTTTATGAAAAAGTAACTCACCTGACTGATCAAGGGAAGCCAGTTGATGTAATATTTTTGGATTTCAGTAAAGCTTTTAATACTGTCTCTCACAGGGTCCTGCTGGATAAAATGTCCAGCTCACATCTGGATAAACACATCATGCAACAGGTGAGCAACTGGCTCACAGATTGGCCACAAAGGGTTGTAGTGATTGGGGTGACATCAGAGTGGTGACCTGACACTAGCGGGGTTCCACAGGGCTCCATCCTTGGCCTCGTGCTCTTCAACATCTTCATAAATTACTTGGACACAGGACTGGAAGGGATAATAAGCAAGCTCTCTGATGATATAAAACTGGAAAGAGCTGTAGACTCCCTTGAGGGCAGGGAGGCCCTGCAGAGAGATTTGGACAAACCAGATGGCTGGGGAATCACCACCCATATGAAGTTTAACAAAGACAAGTGATGGATTCTGCATCTGGAATGGGGCAACCCTGGATGTATGGACAGACTGGGGAATGAGGCTGGAGAGCAGTGCCATGGAAAGGGACCTGGGGGTCCTGGTCCATGGCAAGATGAACAGGAGTCAGCAGTGCCCTGGCAGCCAGGAGAGCCAACCCTGTCCTGGGGGGGATCAGGCACAGCATCACCAGCTGGGCAAGGGAGGGGATTGTCCCACTCTGCTCTGAGCTGGGGCAGCCTCACCTCAAGGGCTATGTGCAGTTTTGGGTGCCACAGTGTAAGAAAGACAAAACTATTAGAGAGTGAAAATTGTTAGAGAGTGTCCAAAGGAGGGTGACAAGGATGGTGAAGGGCCTTGAGGGGAAGCCATATGAGGAGCAGCTGCGGTCACTTGGTCTGTTCAGCCTGGAGGAGAGGAGACTGAGGGGAGCCCTCACTGCAGTTACAACATCCTCATGAGGGGAAGAGGAGGAGCAGGCACTGATGTTGTCTCTGTGGTGACAGTGACCAAACCCCAGAAAATGGCCTGAATCTGTGTCAGAGGAGGTTTAGGTTGGATATCAGGAAAATGTTCTTCAGCCAGAGAGTGGCTGGGCACTGGAATAGCTTCTCCAGGGAAGTGATCACAGCCTGACAGAGTTCAAGTGTTTGGACAACCCTCTTAGGCACATGGCGTGAAACCTGGGAATGTCCTGTGCATGCCAAGTAGTTGGACTTGATGATACTTGAGGGTCTTTTCCAACTTAGCTTATTTTGTGATTCTGTGATAACTTTTTACTCTCACCCAACATCCATGTAACGGTTTCATGCTCCCCTGTCCCTTTCCCCTTCGGGTTCCTTGCATTTAATTCACCATTTTCTAACAGTTCCTTTAGGCTTGGCTCCTAATCCCTCTGCTCTGAAGAAGCACAAGAAAGTACATCAGAGAGTGTCTTTGCAGTGCTCTCTGGCCATGAAGGAGAAATAAGAGGGGGAAGTCTGGGTCAACCAGTGCAGTCTTCTAGTAAATCATCCTTCATATAAACAGAATATGTTGACCTACCTGCTAAACTATATTTCCCCAATTTTCAGAACCTCATGATTCACACATACAAAAAAAAAAAAAAAAGATGCCATCAAAAAGCATCTTTCTGAAACCAGAATGACTCCCTTAGCAGAACTCTACTTCTTGATCTAAAGCTCTTGTATGGTGAAGTACCTAATTTTAGAGCTGTTTTCAAGTGGGTAAAACCAGATGCAGATTTATCAGGCAGGACAAAGGTCTTAATCTTAACTCTCCACTACACTCTCCAGTAACAAAAGGGAAATCAGTAAGCATTTCCTTCATATGATGTGGCTGCTCAGCCATGCAGCCTTCCCAGTCACATAGGGGTTATAGCTGCTCCTGAGTAAAATATTCTCTTTCCTTTTTTGAAAAGTGGCTAAGCTATTTTTGTTCAAGTTTTCAAAAGAAGTGTTCCGCCTGCGGCAGAAATCCAGCATGAAAAATTTCTGCCCAAATTATTAAAGAATGGTGGAGTAACAAACTACTAAAAACAGATGGAGTTTGGCACAAGAAATTACAGATGCCATCACTCACGGCCTTTATACTCTCTAAGCATTTATACTGTAACACACACTCAAATGTGCACTACCACTCAGCATAGTGTACCTTCTGTGTTCCTAAAAAAATAAAAATACAGTCTTTCTGGCTGCAATACTGATCATCAAGTAGTACTTCCAAGTAGCTAGAGGCTATTACGTCAACTTTCCACTGAGCAATCAGGTGGCAAGAACCTCCTTACCTCAATGTCATTGAGGTACAAAAATCAATAATGACTTTATCCTACTCACTGTTTTATTTCAGTGTAACAATGCAAACAGAACAGAAAAACCCAGAGACAAAGGCGGTAAGAGACAAACAGATACCAAGAAAGTTAATGGAGTGGATTTTAATAGAGTGGGTTTTAATTTCTTGAAGGAAGTTGCCATACAAAGAGATAGCACAAATCTTTCAATCCTTAACAAGAAATGTAGTAATTATACATTCCGGGGTGGGAAATATATCATAAACACCATTTGTAGAATGAATTTATAGCACTGACTCTTGCTTATATCATTGGAGTGCAGAGGAAAGAGGTGGATATTCTAACAACCGTTAGATACAGAGAAAGACATAATGAATGAAAGTCAGTTTAGCAAGAACTAGGAGATAAGACACTTTACGCTAGAACCTTTGTATCTTAGTGGTGGATCCATTTATTTTTTTAATCAACTTGGATTAAACTAGGGGACAAATTTAGGATTCAAGTCAACAAAGAAACAGCTGTGCATTTCCATTTCTATTTGATTTATATTGTTACAAATCAATTTCATACAGGAGAAGCACCTTCTGGTATATCAAAGACTCACTATAGTGAATTAGAGTGGCTCCATGGAAATAATAGTTATTTTTGTTCAAAATTTATATACAACAGAAGAAAATGAGTCTGGCTCTCTCTACATCTACTATTTAAGGCAAGATATCAGTGGCAACAGCTAATTTGGGAGAACAACTCTAAGTCTTAATCCAAGGAAAGTAATTCTGCCTAACTGAAAAGAAATTATACAGAAGTATCCTCTTGATCTCAGGAAAATTAATGGTAAGGAAGGCCTTCATCCAGTAATGGCTTGACTGTCTCTGTTAGTATCACCAGATGGAACCCACATCACTAGGGAATTGTATGAATTCTAAGAGACGTCCCTTTTTTGTTTCTTCACATTCTCTGGACATAGTTTCAAAGGAGTTTAATGTTAGACCTACCCTCTCGACAAAGCTTTAACAGTAAATGAAGACTGACTTACTCCTATTACTGTAGTCCAGCCAGACCATTTCAGTAAAATTGAGGCCTCGGTGCATTCAGTGGGAGATTTCCTATGAAGCTCAGATGAAGCCAGGGTTTCATCTCAACTTCTCTCTTCTGGTGTAGGAGAACTGACTACAGCTAGGCAGAGATGATGCATTGTTCTTTACAGTCTGCACCTGTGTCTAATCTAGTCTTGCAGCTAGAGCTACACAGCAAAGTTCTTGACAGCTACTAGAGAGAATAGTCTGGAAACTGTCAACTCAGAGGGATGCTTTTAGAGCTCTTACTCTTTGGAGTAAGTTCCTTTCTGTTTAATCAAAGGAAAAGTATTTTTGCTAAGAAACTTGACATTCCAAATAAGAGTGCTGTTAAGTCAGGGAATGAAAATATGAAATTGCTGTTTGTTACCAGCGCTGTAAATCTTGCTGAAAGCCTTCACAAACACACCAGATGCAGACTGCTAAATCCTTCCACTTCATGACAACACTGAACCACTGATGGAATCACGCTTTCCAGAGAGAGGATTGAGCAAGTACCAGATATGTAAAGCCTGTATGCATCAGTAACGATTAGCCAGTGAGGCAGAGGCCATACTCAGGCAATAATTTAATATTGTACAGCCAGATAAAAATTTCACACGTATACAAGAAAAAGCTTGATTCTATGCATTCACGCTATTACATTATATATTGAGTCAGGACTGAGTGTAGAGACTAAAAACAGTGCAACATTCAAGTTGTGCATCTAAGTGTTTGTGTATACATGTATACATGCAACAATATTACCATATCTGTAATTATGCACAGAGACCGGGGTGGGAACATTATATCTTTCACAGCAACAGTTTGAAAATCAGCAAGTATAGTTTTCTCTTGCTGCAGATGGAAAGTTGGAGGCTGAACTCCAAGTTGAATTTTGAAGTTTTGGAAAAGTTGATTAATTCAGAATTTTAAGACAATGCTTTAAAAAGCAAAACATTTTATAGATACATGACTCAGAAAGGGCTGAAATTTAAAGCATTTAGCTTGACAGGTGCATATACATACACACACACAGAGGTAAAAGGAGGTTTTGTACATTCACAGTGTGAAATTACTGTGAAAACACTGTGAATCTGTACAAAACTGAAATGCCTCCTTATTTTCAGCATAGCATAAACCTATTCAGCATTCAGGTGATGCATTTAATCGCTTGCGTATCTGTTGCTATTTATTCTTTTTTATACAGCTATGACAAAGAGGAAAATGTCGTCTTCTAATTTAATATCCCAGATTGCTAAGATATATTCATAAACCATTCCATTGTTATTTTGCCTATTTCTAGTCTGTTCCAACAGACCTTCCTCTTACTTAGCCTATCTTTAGCCTCCAGCATTTGTGATCTTCAGCTTACAAGAAATTAGGGCAATATCCATAAAAGGATGTTTCAATTTAGTTTTTCCTGCCTTAGACACAGAAAACAGGTTCACAGACCTATATTCGGTACTAAGAATAGAAATTATACCTAACCAATACCCTAGGCAACAGGAAACGCTGAAGAGGTGAAATTTCACCTCTTGTAAGTGTTTAATACACC
Source organism: Irena cyanogastra (assembly GCA_013397155.1). Taxonomy (NCBI): domain Eukaryota; kingdom Metazoa; phylum Chordata; class Aves; order Passeriformes; family Irenidae; genus Irena; species Irena cyanogastra. The sequence goes on along the minus strand of VWZV01010621.1, from coordinate 135,447 downwards.
TAACACTGAACTGCAGAAACGTCTCGGATGAGACCAACATTCCTAGCTCGTAATATCTTATGAGGGCTCTAAAAGTCTAGGTTGTCTATGTTTAAACTGATGCTTAGCTCTCACTTTAATGACTTTCCTTTGGGAAAATTATTCAGTGCTGGAAACATGCAGGAAATCGGAGGTTTACGGGCGCAAAATCCTCCCGGCTAAAACAGCTGAAACCTGAAGTACAGCTGATAAAGGTGATGGCTTCACTCTGGCTTCTACTTTCACAAAGATCCCTCACCGTCTTTCTACGGGTGCTGAGATCCAAGTCTCAACTGGATTTTCCTTAGTTATCGTGAAAGCTTCAGCCTTCCACAAATTATTCTAAAATTTACTCCTGAGCTTTTACATTAATCCAAGAGCATTACCTTTAGCTGGAATAAGCCAGTTTTGAAGTCTATTTCTGCAACGTGACCTTTTACAAAAATCTCACATCTAAGCCAAACGTCACTCCGGAGTAACTCAAATTCCTCCTGAAGTACGAAATGCCTGAATCCAGAGAACGCAGGCGAGGGGCGGCACTAGGGCAGCAGGGCCGTGAGAGATCAGAGGTAGAAAACCTTCGGCGCATGAATCCACCTCAGCCGCCGCTGCCCGCGCCTGGCTCTCCGGGCTGTTTCAAACGTTTCCAGCTGTGGAGTTCAGTCCCCCCACATAAAAAGAAAACACGCTGTCCTCCAGCGCGTACCCGCTCTCCCGAGGGGCTGCTCCGGGATGTGGGGCCATGGCTCCGCTCCGGCAGGCCCCCGCACCCGGCGGCACCGGCCCGCGGCCGCCCAGCCCCGGTTTCCGGCGGGACTTTGTGCGGCTGCGCTTCCCTTCCCCCGCGCTCGGCCGGGCCCCGGCGGTCCCGGTCTGTTTGCCCTGGTTGTGCCCGTCTCCCCGCGGTCTCCATGCCGTCGCGGGTGCTGTGCCTGGGCGGCAGGGCCGGGGGTCCCGCTGCGCGCAGGGTCCGCCTGCTCCTGCGGCAGGTGGTGGGCGGCGGCGCGGCCGCGGCGCGGTACGGCCGCTCCGAGGTCAGGGCGCTGCACAGCTCAGGTAACCCACCCCGGCCCCCGGGTGTCTCGGACCCCGCAGCCTCCCCCGGCTGCCTCTGCTCTGGCCACAGCCCCGGCGCTGCCACGGCGCCCTGGGGAGGCCCTGTGGGCTGCCGGCTTGTCCAGGCTGCGCTGCCGCCCCTGCGTCTCATGCTCCTGAGTGCGGGGGCTCCGGAGAAGGGCAGCAGAACTGGCGGAAGGTCTGTCGTGCAGGTCCCACGAGGAGCGTCTGAGAGCGCTGGAGTTGTTTAGCCTGGAGAAAAGGAGGCTCGGAGGGACCTTCTCTCTATCTCTACAACTCCCTGAAAGCAGGGTGTAGCCAGGTGGGGGTCGGTCTCTTCCCCCAGGTAACAATTGACAGGATAACAGGACATAGCCTCAAGCTGCGCCAGGGGTGATTTAGGTTGGACTCTAGGGTAAAGTTGGACCTCATAGGAGGGGTGATTAAGTATTGTAATGGACTTCCCAGGGACGTGGTGGAGTCACCATCTCTGAAGGCGTTTAAGGAACGACTGCACGTGGCACTTGGTGTCATGGTCTGGTCGGCATGGTGGTGTTTGGCCATAGGTTGGGCTTGATGATCTCTGAGGTCTTTTCCATCCTGATTGATTCCAACCAGGCATGAGGGGAAAGGACAGAGTTCAGTCATGGGTTTGCAGGGACGCTTACTGTGGTTTGTGATAGCTCCTGGTCCAAGTGCTTGAGCCACAGTGAAGCAAGGGGCAGCCCTGCAGCTCCTGCCTGTGAGAACCACCCTGCTCTGCAGAGCGTATGTCACATCTTCCCATGCTTTCTGTTCCTGCATCACATGGCTTCCTCCTTTGGCTGGGCAGAGCTTCAGTTTGTGTCGGGGGCTGCCAAGGCTGGTGCGTGTCTGAGTGTGCTGGCAGCATATGGTAATGAGATAGAGGGTTGACCTTGAGCCTGCAGATGCCAGGAAGGATGACCTGAACTGCCCTGGGCTATCCTCTGGTGACCTTTGAGACAGGTGATGGGCCTATGCAGAGTAGAAGTGGTGTCTGGAAAGGGTGACATATGCCTGTGGTAACTGACACTTCTCGGGATGAATGCCAAAAGCAACAAAGCTCCTAAGTACAGACTGAGTGATGAGTAGTGATCTGCAAGTGATTCTGATGGGGGAGTACTTACTCAAGCTCTAAATTACACTCTTTTTATCCCATTTCTCTCCATTTTAATATTTTTTAATCTGTTTATTAGTTAACCAGTTCATTTCTCTGTTTAGTTTCTGAAAAGTTACTTAAGAGTTTGAAGAATTGATAGCGATGACATTCCTTCAAGAATTTGTGAATAGATATCTTATTTGTGAAATGTACTAAAAAGACTAGAGTTATTTAGCATCAAACAAATTAGTGTGAAAGAAAACAAGTTATCAATGAAGTGAGTCAAATAAAACAAACACCTGAAGAAGGTAGCTCAGCACTTTTCAGCCTTTTGTTGGGATGGGCAACCATACGAAGAAAAAGAAATCTAGCAGTGTAAAATGGTAGCAAATGCAGCATCACTAAAATTTTTTCATTACTTTAAATGTGCTGTGGAATGCAACTGAATTTAACTCAGCAATATTTGTGAATGTATTCTGTATATATATGAATAGTAGGAGTATTCCCATTTACAATCAATCGTGGTAGCAGTGTTGATAGAAAGATTTAAGTCTCAAAGCACTAGAGAATCTTGTAGATAATATTAGGGGTATTTGCCCTCCTGACACCTGACACCTCTCATTCTTTGTAGTGCTTCCCATTTTTTCTGTGAATTTGGATCAGAAGCTGATTTTATTGAAAATATAAAGCATTTATATAGGGTTTACTTGTATGACTCTTAGATAGGATTATATTTTTGGTAACAATTTCCCATTGGTAGCACATTCTTCATGACATCAGTTACCTTCTAATCATTACAAAGTTTCATAACATGTCTCTTAACTGCTCCCTGGGGTAGAAGTGATTATCATTGTCTGTCTCTCCCATGGTTTCTGCTTGATTAGGCTTAGGATATCAGGCTCCTTTATCAGTTCCTTTGTACTCTCTGTCTTACTCTCCATATTTGGGATCTTGATATTAAGAATACCAGGGTTTTCCCTGTTTTATTTTGTGGGTGTTTTTAAAATTATTTTTTAAAATGTTTGTGTGTGCTCTTGCAGACCCTAGCATTTTTTTCGAGGATACTGAAGTTCCAAAGATGATCTGAAAATTTTTGTGCCATGTGTTTTTGCTATTTCTGTGCAGCTGCTGTAATTACAGTTCCTGTTGTAAGTGGTGTTGAGGTTGCATGTCTCTTCCATAAATAAACAAAACGTGTCTTTAAAGGCTGGAAGCTGTTAAGTGTCAACTAAACAGCGAATTGTTGTGTACACAGTTACTTGGCTGTGACATTCTTGCCAGGTCAGGGTTGAAATCCCCAATTGGATTTACTGTCTGTCCTAGTACCTTTTGAGTGTAAGGGAGGAACTGTTGCCTGGTATTGTGCTGTTACACGTGAAGAACCCATCCTTGGCTTTTCAGCTGAGTCTTTGCAAAAAGTGAACGTGGCTTGCTGGTTCACTGGGGGCTGTGGAGGAATCACTAAAGCTGTCAAGTGGTAGAGTTTGAGGAGTGGCAAAGTGAGACTGCGTGACAAAAGGATAATGGGAATATCTAGGAAGGGTTTCGAGTTGCACAACATAATTAACGAGGGAAACAGTTTATACTAGCAAGTGTTGTAGAAGGCTGACTGTCAGAATAATTTTTAATGCAGGTTTCATTTTTCCTTCTAAAAGACTAAAAAGTATCAAACTTTTTAAACTGTAGAGTTACTTGTGATGAATTAGTTTAAATACACTATGAGCTGAATATGGTGGAGGAGTTCTATGTAACCCAGTTCACTTACTTATTTTAATCTATATGTAATATTAATATTTTTTTAAAAGTTGACAGAATAAACAATATTGGAATTGTTTTAAGAGGTTAGAGGGAACAAGTGCTGAATGTGATGTAAACTGAACAGCTGGAACAATAAAAACCATTGCCAGTCAGATAGTACAGGCAAAGTAAGGACTCATGTGTGCTTTGCTGCTCAGTATACGTAAAATAACTTATGCTTTGTCACTTGGGTAGACCAAAATATGTACTAGCTACATTTGCTGTTTTCTGCAGCACTGCCTGTCCAGGTTGACTTCCTCTACTTTCTTACATGAAATTTTTGGTCAATTCCAGTTCCTAATCCACCTTGTGTTTAAAGCCTAAAAGATCTCAGTAGTATATACAAGTGTATCTGCTGAGTAAAGCAAAGTCACTTGTGAAAATTGCATCACACTTCAGAATACTGTAACATTCATCATCAGTTTACAGGATCTAAAAGATTGTGGTAAAAATCAATAATCTGAAAGAAGACTATGAATTTGACTGTGCGTTTATAAGTGGGATTTTTTTTTCCCGGTTTGTCATTGTCAAAAGACTAGAGATCTGGTTGATCATGGGTGTAAATGCTTTCTGGCACATTGCCTTTTCCAATTTTACCTGTGTCATTATCTTTGTTGAGGTTCACATGTTGACAGCTGTGAGTGTGTTTCTGACAATATTTTTTTTTCGCTGGCGAAACCTATTTTTAGAGAGACTTCATTCTTTTTTCTTTCTCATGACATTCCTATAATTGTTCATTGCCTCCGTAGTTGTACTTAGGGGACTGCATTGTGGCGACTGAAATGATTCCAGGGATTTGATTTATGGTGAGCCTTGTGTACAGTTGTTGCGTCAGCATAACTCAGAAGGCAGCAAACGGGGATGGGAATTTTCAAAGCCAGTTGTCTGAAAGTTTGCAGAGTTATGCCTGGGTTATTTCAAATTATTCTAACATTTAGAAAAGAAAAGGTTCATGGTAAAAAAAATAGTATATTTTATTAGACATGCTGATGTAGCTGGAACAAAGGGGTAAAATGTCAGGTCGGCTTCTGTAGGGCTTCACTTTTGGTATATGACTGGATGTCAGTAAATAGTTTGGGCGTAATATTTGCCTGTTGTTTAAAATCTAATTTTTTCTTTTAAACAACTGTTACAGGCCTGATGTGTGTTGATGTATTCTACAAGTTGTGCCTGGCTTAATGCATAAGATTGAAGTTGTAGCTGCTTGGCATACTCAGGGACTCAGGATAGTTGTAGGCAGTGCCATAGCTAATTTTAAAGCTGTTTTGTCAGTTTTGGATAGCTTTTCAGTAAATGTGAATTTTCAAAAACATTTCTGTTGATTTTCAGTTGCAGATTTTTCAGCTGAAATTCTTTTTTGAAATTATACTAATGTACTTGGTATCTAAGCTCAGTTTAGAATAGATAGTCTGGTTTTTCTCCACTGAGCAAAATGTACTTCAGAAACGTTTGTAGAGTTTGAAAACACTCTGAGCTAATTTTTCATGAAAGTAGCACTGGCTGCAGAAGATTTGAGAGGGAGCACTGGTGATGTGGTGGGCATCTGTTAGCGTGTGACTAAGAGGAGCTGGTAGATACCGCTTTCTACAGACAGCTAGCAGTAACCTCCCACTCATGAGCTTTCATGCTCACGGAGGACTTGAGCCATGCAGACATCAGCTAGGAGGGCAGTCTGGCATTGTGCGTGCACTCCTGGTACTTCCTAGGCTGTGTTGGTAAAAATTTCGTAACTCAGATGCCAGAGACAAGGTTAACTCTTCACTTTGTCTGCTGCTTTCAAATAGGGAAGAGCTGTGACCAGTTTGGTCACAGGTGGCAGCCTGGATCTCAGGGACTGGGGCATGACTGAGTTGCACATCTGGAGGATGGCTGGGAAGCTGAGCAGCAGAATTAGGATCCTGGACTTGAGGACTGCAAGCTTTCACTTATTCAGGAGATTGGTAGGTAGAATCCTTTGGATAACAACCATGAAGATGGAAGGTGCATGGGAGAGCTTGAAAATTTTTAAAGAAAACTTAGTGGCAGCTCAGGAATGGACCATTCAGCAGCAGCAGAAGGCCTGTTTGGCCAAGCAGGGAACTTCTCAATGACCTAAAACAGAAATGGGGAACATATGAAAGTGCGAGTAAGAACAGACAGCAGGAGTGTAAAAGTGCAATTTAGTACGTAGGGACAAAATCTCTACCATCTTGCCAAAGTGCAGACATTTATTCCAGCAGGACCCTGATGAACATGAGAACTGGGACAATGGAAACCTCAGAAAGTTTAAGAAGTATGAAGATCTGCTAGTGGACTAAAATGTTGCTGGGAAGGGACTGGCTGAGTAACAGCTTTGGTGAAAAGACTGTGGGATTGCAGTGATGTCTGGTTAAATACAGCAGGGGAAGAGATTGGCTAGAGTGGATGTGGAACATCAGTCCTTGAAGGTTTTTGAGATTCAGTCAGACAGAGCCACAGCTCATCAGATCTCATCTTGGTGGTAAACTGGTGTTGAGGTTGAAGATGACCATGTTTCTGCAATGTTTTGATATTTGATGAAATGGGCAACTTAACAGTAAATGTATTACAAAGATCTGAAATTTATCAAATCTGCGTAAGATCATCATGGTAGTAAACATTTAAAGTTGGCTTTTCATTGCATGAGACTTCTGTAGTTGGGCATTATCAGGCTCCCTGCTTTCAGGGTATTGGCCCAAACAAATAATAGCTCTTGCTAAGTAAAGATTGTATGCTTCCTGCATGGCCGGATCATAGAACATGCTGAGTTGGAAAGGACCCCCACAGTTCATTGAGTCCAACTCCTGACCCTGTGCAGAACATCCCAAGAGTCACACCATGTGCCTGAGAGTGTTGTCCAAATGCTTCTTGAGCTCTCTCAACCTTCATGCTGTGACCACTTCCCTGGCAAGCCTGTTCCAGGATTCAACCATCCTCTGGGTGAAAAGCCTTCTCCTAATATCCAGCCTAAATCGCTCTGACACAGCTTCAGGCTATTTCCCCAAGTCTTATCACGAGTCATCAGAGAGCAGAGATCAATGTCAGATAAGATTCCATGTTCATGTTGTTGATCTTCTACTAATGCAGAAAAATGAATAAAAATGTTATCTTTCTTGAGTAAATACCAATATTTTTGTTTCATGACACCTTGGACTGTAACCAGTAAAGACACTCGTTAGCCAGCCCAAAATAGACAATTGAAAAAGTAACTTCAAACCTGAAAATTGAAAAAAATAGAAGGTCTAAAATGAACATTAAGTAGAACTTGAGTAATATTCAAATTTTATGTTTGAAGCAATTGTTTTGGTTTTTTAGAGGGAAAGACTTCCTTTTGCCCATAAAAACCCACAACTTTAGTGGATTTTTTTTTTTTTTTTTTGCTTAGCTCAGAGATTGTTTACACGACAAAATCTTTAATCTGTTTCAGTCAGGAGCATCTGTCAGACTGCAGCATCCTGTTGACAGGAGCTGAGCTCCACCTCTATTATGTGTGAAGGCACAGGTGGTCAATGAACAAACTTAAACCTTATGAGTGCAGGGAATAGGTTTCTGTCCCTCATATTCATGTGTTTGAGAGGTTTCCAATTCTGATATGAGGTGCAGAATAGGTAAGTGTTGCTCAATGAATGTAATATTTGCAGCCCTAAAGATTGCCAATAAAAGTTGCCTCTAAAATGCCCTAAATGTAAAAAAGAAGTCAGTTACAGGGCTGCCTTTCTTCCCCCTCCCCTGAATAGTGTACTTGGAAAAGTCAAGGAAAAAGAAAAAACCTGGAAAGTATCAGTTCTGTTTCTTCAAAATAAGTCAGTTCTTCAAGGATTAGTAAGAGCTGACACTCTTCTCAGTTTCTTTATGGAAGTGGGCTGGAGAAATACCAGTTCAAAGCATAATTTTTTCCCCTTCTTCACATTAGAATGAAACTAAGACCTGGAAATATACATTTGAATATAATATAGATTTCAGACTTTCCTTTAACGGGTGTGGTCTTATCACATAGAAATTATTATTAGCAGAGCTTAGCACCTTCACAGTTTTAGTGTGCTCTTGTTGTTGCCGGCTCTTGAAACCAGATGGATGGTCTGTGTACAAGTGAATGTGCTATATACTAAGGAGAGTATGTTAATCTCACCTATTTTCAGGACTAAAGAGGCCAGAAGGCAATAAATTCAGCAACCTAAAAACGTAATGTTCCCAAAGCATCATTGTAGTGTCTTATAAAAACATGGATGATACAAATATGATTTACACATGAGGTTGGAATTATTTGTGTTGTGTACTCAAAAATGTAATTACATGTATAGATCTCTTCAGGTTGTTTTCTTTTAGAGTAGGATTTCTTTATTTTAAAATAGCCTTTTCAAATGCATGAATTTTATTATTTTTATTGTGTTATTTTACCAGAAAAATGGCAAGTAGAATAAAACTGCTTTCTACTTTGTAAGTTCTTAATGTGTAGTTGATATGCAATCTGTTTATACATGACCAGTGTTGCTGTAAATAATTTAAACAGCAGTGGCTTTTTCTTTTCAGCATACAGGAATAAATAGTAGGATTAGGGAATAGTCTCTTCTTGGGAGGTGGAGAGGTGAGGAGGGATAGTTGGTGTGATACTAGCTTTTAAGATCAGTCAAACCTGCCAAGTGCATAGTGGGACTGCATGTTCAGGAAGCCTTCTCACTGAGATTGCAGCATCACATCATCCACAGTGGTCAGAACAAAGGTCCGTCAAACCTACTGTTCCATATTGGCCAACAATGAGTAGGATATGCTGGAGGAGAAAGAAAGCACAGAGTGTTCATGCAGGGGTGCCCTGCCAAAGTGCCTTCCCAGCCTCCAGCTGCCTCCTCTGCAGCCTGGGGGCCTGGAGCTGGAGGTGCTGCCTTTCTATTCAGAATGAGTAGAAGAAATAGGCCTGCTTGTCTGAAGAGCTCTTCTCAGTTAATGTAAAAAACAGATAAAGACAATAATATTGTTTCTGTCTAAAATGTAGGTCTAAAGAAGAGAGCATATCCTTCAGTGCTCTGCAATTACTGGGTAGCTATATGTCCATGTATGCATTTCTATATTGCCAGAGGTGCAATTCCCACCTGTCTTTTTCAGATGTAATAGAAAGAGCTCATTGCATGTATTGGGGCTGTTTTCTTTTTTTCTTTTTTTTTTTTTTTTCTAGAGAGTCTTTTCAGGATCATGTTACTGGTTTTGATGTTTATGTGCTGCCAATTTTTGACCCCTATTGCATAAGCTCTCAAAAGACCTCCTGTGTCTCTATCCCGTCTGCCCAGTGAATGGGATGTCCCCTTTACCTTTTGAGTTCTGGCCAATGTGGCCCTTGTTTTGTTTCAGCAGCCCTGTTTCTTTGTGCATATTATACACTGCTTGTCTCCCACTGTTTTCCCCAAAGACTGTGGTATCTAAGGTTACTGTTTTCTCTGTGGGTGACAAGAAAGCAGAAGCACATCTTCACTGCTTGCCCAAGCAAGCCTGATACAGCCTACAAAGTTTCCATCACAAAATCCTGTGGATATAGCTCTTGTCCACAATAATGTGGTAGCAGCTTGTGGAATGGGTTGGAGTATATGTGAACACTTCCATAATTTGCCATGTAGTCAAACAGTTTGGGATACATGTGCTCAAATTATGGGTTTTGCTGATTTAACACCACCATTTTACCAAGCAGGCTGTTATCAGTTCCTTGCCAGCTGGTGCAACACTAGAAAGAGCTTGTCCAGAATGACATCTCTGTTCAAAGGGTTTGGAAATGCAGTGAAAATGGAGTAACCAAACATGAGTTTTTAAACAACTACAGAAAAAACAAATTGAGATGAGAAAATGTAGCCCAGGTGGAAGTGTGTGATAAGATTAGTGGGCTAATCCTCCCTGTGCTCATTTAGCTAGGAAAATGGACTTTGCTGTCTTGGTTTATTATTACTTAAGGTTCTATTAAACACTGCTAATATTTTTGCTTTTTGGACAGATGCAAGCTGGAGACAACATTTGTCTCCAGGCAGCAACAAACAATTAAAAGCTGAAAACCCTGACTGTGTGCTCAGCTCTCACCACATCTTACATATAGTTCTCTCCCATTCCATTTTTCATGAAAGCTTATAGGGTCCATTGATGTCTGCAATACTTGTGGGGTTTTTGAACATGGTTAGATGTGTTGATCAAGGGTTAGTGTGATATGGACAGACATAAATACCACCAGTGATGCATTTTTCATTTTTCACCTAGACAAAACATGGTTTTGATTTGTTTGGGTTTTTTTAAGGCAGTGTAGGAAATCAACTTTTCAGTACTGTGCTAATAAACTAGGTAATTGGAATTCTATCCTGTAGAAGATATCATCATCCCAATGCGTTGAAAACGTTTTGACATCTTGTTGTTTTGGCATCTTGGCCATACTGGGTTTTGAAAGACTGGGTATGCATGAAATAGTATTTACTGTTGAGCTGAGGTGATTTCAGCTAGGACCTAATTAATCATTGCATATTGGCTGGGGAATTCTGGGAAAATAAACTCACTAATTTCTTAGGGATATGTAAGGCAACCTGCTCTTTTTGGAATGTTAACGTTTTTCCAAGCTGAGCTAATGAGAGAGATGTCAACTTTTGCAGGAAGCAGTGGGCTCCTAGGGTGTTTTAAGCAACTTGGAGGCATTTTCATAGAACCATAGATTAATAAAATATACTGAGCTGGAAGGAATCCACAAGGATCATCAGCTCCTGATCCTGCACAGGAATTTGCCCCAAGAATCCACCATGTGCTTGAGAGCATTATCCAAACACTTCCTGAGTTCTGTCAGGCTGTGACCACTTCCCTGGGAAGCTTGTACCAGTGCCTAGCCATACTCTAGGCTGAAGAGCCTTTTCCTAAATCTCCTGACACAGCTTCATGCCTCCCTGGTCACCAGAGAGAAGAGATCGGTTCTTTCCCCTGCCCTTCCCCTCGTGAGGAAGCTGCAGACTGCAGCAAGGTCTCCTCCTCTCCAGGCTGAAGGAGCTGTGTGACCTCAGCCACTCTTCCCCTCATCCCAACAGCGTGGGTAGCCCAGATTGAAAAGATGTGGTGGCAAAAATGTTGGTGCCCTGCCATGATCCTTATAGCTTTTCCCTGTTGAGAAAGAGCGAGCTTGGAACTGCAGTAAAAGAGAGGGAAAGGGTCAGATGCTTAGTCAATAAATAAGAATGAATAAGTCTAGGATGCTTAGTCAGTAAAATAGTTTTTCTTACTTTAAAACTCAACAAAATGGGCAAAACACTGGGATAGCCAACGACTAGATTTTAGTCCCTGCAGTTCTTGTCTGTTGTTCAGTGACTTTAATTTGTGTAAGAGCTCCTGGTGTCAGGACCAGGGCTCTAAACTATTGCAGGACTTTTCTTTTGGACTGTGTTTGAATGCTTCAGGCTGGAAAGGGCACAGTTCTCTTCAGTGCATTTGAAATGAAAATGCAGCAAGGGCTAGGAAGGGAGCTAAAGCCCTAGACAGGTGCTTGATTCTTAGCTTAGCCCAGCTCTGTTTGCAACCATTCCACTTCTGGGCTCTTGCACAATGAAAGAAGGGTGCTTAGTTCTAGCATGGTGAGTGGGAACTGCTTGGTTCTGCTTGCCCTGAGAACCAAGGATGAATCTTTGTCTCCCTTTTATATGGCAGCACTCTTGTTGCCTGTGTACCAATTTCTGGCAAGCTATTGGAGCACTGTATTGCTCCAACTGTATTGTTGCATAAAATGTATTATATTGTATTGCATAAAAGGTGGGAACAATCACCAGCTTACTACCTTTTGTTAATATTTTAGGGAAGAATGGAGGGCTGGTTATTTAGACTCCAGAAGCAATGTAAAGACCCATGTGCAGGCATGTATGTCAGTCTGTGAATCCCAGTCTCTGCATTCTAGTCAAGCCCTTCAATTTAGCAGATCAGCTATAAGCCTTTCTTCACTGCTTCTTGTTTGTTACTCTAGGTGATTCTATTCTGGCTGTTATAAATCTAGTCCTTCCTCATGAATTGTGTGAGCCATGTCGGAACCTGGGAATTCTCAGTCCTGTGAGATGAGCAGTAACATCTGGGTATGCTGGAAGAGTACTGCATTTGAGTGCAAAACTAGAGGCATGGCTGACTGAAAGGAGAACTACAGCATGTGTAGGAGGACTTTTAGTTGCCTCTTTTAATTTGGGAAAGCTGCTTCTGCAGCATCTCCCTTTCTGGTTCTAGCATTGGTCTTCCAAACTGTTTGGCTTCTTTCATGGTGCTGACGATAGGCAACTGTAGATTGTGTCCTCTTGGATGGAATAGGACAAGGGGCAGGTCTACAAGAGAGTTGGATCCCTGTTTGATCTTGTTTGTGGGCTCTGTACTTTCTGCATCTCGCTTCTGAGAAAAGCATAAACACATGAGACAGTTCCAGAACTTGGCCTCAGCTCATGGAAAGGAAGTGTGTAATCAGTGTTGTGACAAAGCTATACCCCTGCAGCAGTCTTACTCCAGCAATCCTCTCTGTCCTCATGCATGCACTACAGTGCAGTGGAGGTGATGTTATCTTTAGCAAGAGTAATGGGAAAAATGCCATTTTGCTAGTCATCTCAGTTTCTTGCTCTTAAACCCATTTGTGGGGGCCCAAACTCTTGAAAGAAAATAAACTTTGGTGTTCTTACTAGTCCAAACCTCATTTTCCTGGGTTTTGGGCATTGTGCTGTTTTTCAGTGTGACTACTGCTGCGTTGGTGCTTGCCGATTTCTGTACGGCCAACTATATTTCACTTTTGATTTCCATGAGAAAGTGCACAGGGCATGCCCTGCAATGTAATTCAAGCCTGTGGTTGCAGAAAGACAGATAAGACAGGCAGGTCCTAGTGAAGAGACCATTAAGTAAAATGGCTAGATGCTTTAGGTTTGTTGAAACCCAGAGCTAGAAGTGCCTGAGACCACTCAAACTTTGGAAGGTGGGCCCACTGAATGAATATGTCATTTTGTACCTCCAACAGATACTGTTGAAAACAGGCTGCTTGAGAACTTGGGAAGATCATCACCCTTACAAGTGTTTGTCACTGATAGCTCTACAGGCAAACATGCTAAAGTTTTAATTTCAGTAAGTCAGTGGTCTGGAATTGTGTTCTACACTGGGCTTGATTTCCACAGCTCCCAACAGCTTAAGGTTCTAAGAGCAGCAATAAAAGAAAAAACAGGAAAAAGTAATAGTAATTAAATGTAAATTGTCCAGATGCCTGATCTACTGAAAAGCAGCAGAGCCTAGTTAGTAAACACAAACACATATGAGGCTACTTTGTGAACACATAGTTAGCTTCACCACTGCAGGCCTATGATTTAAATTTTAAGGACATTAAATACTTAAAAGTATCTAAGTATGTAAAAACTAAAAGACTTGTTTTCTTTATTTTAGGTGATACTGTCACTATTGGAGATGTGTCTTTTAAACTCAAAACACCGAAGAACCCGGAACTTGTTCCACAGAACTACAGTAAGAATTTGCTTTCCTTTTGAAGGAGTTTCAAGGCTTTATTAAAAAAATTTCTATTCACGCGATCACCTCTGACTTTACTGAAGTTATCTAAGGAATGTATTTTGAGGAAGCATGCAATTTGAGGGAGGCTGTCTTTGCTTAGTTCATTACTATAGTTCTGCTGCAGCTTGTTGTATAGGAATCTTAACTTTGAATATAACTTGTTCCATTGGTCAGTGGGACAGTACGAGAATAATTTGTATATATTTAATTATTTTGTTCAAAAGGGTTCTTATCCAGGGATTACTTCTAAAAGTAATCTCAAGTTGTTTGGTCATAAAACTGTGGCCGTTTGGAATTATCATTCAATTGCGATACGATTATATGTCCTAGGAGTTTGCAGATGTATGGTGGTTTTTTACTGTGATATTTAGTACTTCCAGATTATCACTTAATTGTTGTCAGCAAACATACTGGTCTTTGCAATCCATCAAGTTAATGAGAAGTCAGTTGTGTAGTCATGAAAAATGCTGTCAAATAGAAAATATGCAGCCAATTATGCACATTAACAATGCACACAAATGTACCTAAAATGGATTCACATTATCTTTTGATACATTATTACAGACATCACTGGTTTGCAGCCATCCTTATTTCCTGACTGTTCGTGGAGAATACATGCTTTTTGAACTTTTCCCTTTGCACCATGGATCACAAGTAGATCGTGTTTGCATTGTGGCTTTTTTCAGTACACAGGCCAGATGTTTCCTGAGGATCCAAAATGATCAGTTGCCGTTTGTTCAGGACTTTCACGTTTAGGCTGCTGGATATCCAGAATGCAAGTTAAACAACATCCACTAACAACTGATTTTTCCACACAGATTAATTTGCAGACCAAAACCAAGCACGCGTGACATTCTAAGAGGATATGAAAGTCTTATACTGCTGTTTACACAGGGACAAGCACTGAGAACTCCCAATGACTGTCATTGCACAGTTCTACAGGTGGAAAGTGAATGTAATCATTGACTTCAAGTGAATTTGCTTTCCAGGATCATGTCTAAATTCATTCCATGGCATTTTGAATCAATAAAATTCCTGGGGCCCTGGTCTTTTTGTTTGCTTTGTTTTGTTTATTTTTCAGAAGGATGGCATTGATAATATCAACAATAGACTTGCCACTGCACAGTTGGCAATATAAAAAAAAAGTTTATATTGTTTTCTTAGGTAATAGTGCTGCAGTTCATCAGACAGGCTTTAGGTGGTCCTGCTTGAGCAGGAAGGTTGGACAGTCTGACATCAAGAGGTCCCTTCCAGCCTCAACTATTCGGTGTTTCTGTGATTCGTGATTTTGTAGTAACTGGGATAGCAGACTGTTAATATTGACATGTTTAGATAATTGTTTCTTACCTCTATTTTGTCACACAACATTTTGTCTGAAATATTTTCCCTTGGAGAGGTGTACCAGAAATACAGAAACATAGAACACTTTCAGTTGGAAAGGGACCTTTAAAAGTCATTTAGTCCAACCCCCCTGTAAAGAGCAGTGACATGTTCAGCTAGATCAAGTTGTTGAGGGGGCAGTATTAAGGGGAAGATTTTGTTTGCTTTGAATATTTGACTGGTGTGAAATCTGCCAGTAGTCTGGTGGGCCAGATCACTGATCTGCATCTGGACTGTGGGCTGATGAATTCTCCTAACTTAGTGGGCATCACACTGTCACTTTCCTACCAGGTGATCTAAGGTATCAAAAATTTCCAGTGCCCTGTGCCGGTCCTTGTTACAAGGTAGCCTATGAGGAAAGGGTTTCTGTTTTAGACTGTAATGATACTTCCCATTCCTTGTGAGTTCCCTGGGAATGCAGCCAAACAGTTGAGAAATGTTGCACAGTATTACTACTTTTTACAGCTCCTTAAATAATAGGTTTTTTGCTTTTCACCTTATATTTTATATGCTGCTTCTCTCATTTTGATCATCAAGGACATCAGTAGTCTATGCTAATCCATTTCACTTATTTATAATTCTGGTCGATTGATTTGTTTTCTCATTTTCTGCGCTGTACCAAATGTGTTAATTGTAGCAATGCTTTACCAGTCACTATTACATATTTTATTCAACCTGCAGTTTTCAGCAAGTTAAATGTTAACTCTAAGTTACTCTAAAAGCGTGTCTTTCAGTTCTTTGGACTGAGAAGGTAAGAGAATTATGAAAGCATTTATTTGTTAGAATCAAAGGAGAGGTTTTTCTATTATAATGACTATAAGAAGGAAAAAGTGGTTGAAAACTGATAGTGAAAATGTCATTAAGCATGGAACTGTACAGAATAATAACATCTTAGCTAAAATCTGATACCAATAATGTTATTGTTACTAACAGAAGTTTGATACCAAGTAACAGTAACATTTATTAGAACGTATGTATTATTAGTAGTTTCTCTTTTTTTTTTTTTTAATTTTTAATAAATATGACTGAAAGGAGCCTGTGTCATGCTTGGAATACTGTTGTTCATCAGTACTCATGTACTGTAAGTAGGCTTACTTAAGGTACAAAATTTTGCTTGTAAGCCTAAATATCAAATGAGTTAAAGTCAAGAAAGGTATTTCATAGCAGAAGATCTTTTTCAAGTACTTGAGTGCAGTTTCTTTGTATGTTTAAACTTAGGAATTTTTTTTAACCCTTAGTGTTTAAGTTCTTTGGTTATCTTACTATGGAGAACAAAGACACATTCCTGTAGTGGAGTTAAATAGATTGTATTGACTTTATGGTGATTATCATCTTGTGAGATAGAGAATGTATGTGCATTACTTAACAGATTCTTTTCTTATTTTGAGATTACTTCTCTTTTGCTGAGTGAATGACTGCTGTAGATACAGGTTGTTTTGGTGTAAACCAAATGGAAGTAACTGCATGTTCATAGTAATTTATAAATGAAAATATAATATGCTTTGAAAATTTATTTTTAGTAGTTAATATTAAATTTAAATGAAAAATATATTTACCTGATTTCTTTTAAACTAAGACTAGAAGTAATTAGATCATTGGCTTGAGTGGGAAATATCCCTGAGAAGGTCTCTGCCCTTGTAATGTTTGTAGTGGAGTAAGAACTAGTAGGAGGGAATTGAAGCAATTGCAGTTCAGTTACTAGTATTGCATATGATATTGTTTTCTAGCTCATCAGTTGTGTGAAGTAGAATGTTTCAGCTTTTGTTCTTCTGCCAGATAAAAGCCTTGTTAAAATGTGGTGATGTTGAAAGTGCATATCTATAATTTGCAGCAAATTTTAGGTATATTATAACATATGCTAAACTCAGCATTGTTTTCTAGGCTTAAAAATAGCCTTAAAAATCTGAAAAAATCATAATGCAGTAAAGAATGTAAATGTATTAAGTACCTACAAAACTTTAAATTTGTCATTTTGTCGCATAATTGATACCGAAATATCTCTTTGTGGTACCAAATTAGACTGATTTTTAACTTCTTTATTGCACCTTATTACATTTTGGAGAAATGGATAGGATAGGTATTGCTGCTTGCCCTACATTTCCATGTCTTTGCTTTTCAGATTTTTGCTAGGTCTCTAGCAAGTTCTCTATGAAATGCTCCATTTTGTGTGTTAATGTGAAATATTAATTAGTTTTGCTGTTGTTGGCAAATGGTTTTTTCTTGGAAGACGATAATTAAAGGTACATAAAATCTGAGTTCTTTTTGTAAGTGACAAGTAAAAATGAGTCATGCACAAGGGAATTTCATTAATGGAATTTCTGTCATAACTGTGTCTGACACATTCTAGAAAGAGGGCACTTATTTTTGCACTGCTTGTTCTTTTATCAGTAAAAATAAGCCCTACATTTTAAAAGTCTCACCATGTCTGAAAGCATGATTGTTTCTTTAATTATACTTCGGAGAAACTTTGTATGACTTTCTGTGATAGTTTAGATCTAAAATTGAATTGCAAGAATGCACTCTTTTTTTTCTTCAGGTTCATGGCAGTGTACTGCTTTCCTTAATGGTTTCTGGAAATGTTATGAAAATGACAATGTACTTGACATTTTAGCTATTTATTAATCTTGACAAAATGATTCCTAACACTGCTCTTCCAGGACATTTTGTTCAGTGATGGCAAATCCTCATTAGGGCAGGAAAAGGGATATTCTTTTGCAACAGGGCTTTGCTGCTCTGTGAAGATGCAAGTGCATTTGAGAGAGTTTACATGCAACTGCACTGAATTGTGGAAGATTGTTTTCAAGCAGTGTTATTTTTGCCAGATGTCCTCAATCTGAGCATCTCCCCAGTGTGTAATCAGAAGTGATATGTGTGTATACAAGGGATTAAGTGATGAATTTTGTTAGGTTCTTTTTCAGTTGAAATATATGAAACAGTAATTATTGTGAGGAATACAAACAGAATGTTTGTGCCTGTAATAATCTATGTCCTCACAGGATCGTATTTCCCACATGTTGAAGCTGGGACTGGTGTGAGTTCAGATTTTGCTCTAAGTAGGCTCAGATTTTCACTGGAATGTGTGCTCATTCTTTTTTGTGTTAACTTTACATCTGGGTGTCAGAGTGCAACACTTTCTAGAGACAGGTTGTATTGCAGAATGACTGTAATTTTGTGCTAACAAACACTTCATTCATTACATTTCTTCATTCCTAGCCTCAGGGAAGATGTCTGCTCTCAGAGATGATGATTATTTCAACAGTTTGAGTTTTCATGTAGGCTTCCAGCTGTTCTGCTGTTTGGGTGTTACCACCCCATCCAGAATCTGAAATAGTGGGCTTTTTGTCAGTAGAGCTCTGGACGTTTTACATTATTATTCCTATTTTGTCTGTACTGAGAGTGAGGCACAGGCATACATGGGGACTTGGAAACCTACAGAGAAGGTCTAGATGGAGCTCAGGGAGTTGCCTGCACTGTTCCTTGTGCTTCAAAGCAAGGTCAGCTGAATCCGAACCACTCCTGAGAGATGTTTGTCCTCCTTAATTCTTAAAATGTGCTCATGATGTAGATTTCAGAACTTGTCTACACACTTTGCTCCAGTAATTAAGGATTCTTTTGTGACAAAAGCTTGTTGGAATGCTTCATTTAAGTTTTTTTGGGCATACTTTTAGTTGCCAGGGTTTTATTCTATCTAGCATAACCTTGATGCAGAGAACTTTTTTTCTTCATCGTGGTTTTATCTTGCATATTGGAAAACAGTTATTTCTATTCTATACTCAATTCAAATATCTTACGATAATTTTTCTTGTTTCTTATTCTAGATTCTCTCATACTTTTTGGTGTTGGCCTGAGCTGTTGTGCTCAAAAGCAGACACGCTATATCACTCCAGCTGGAGTCTGAGCTATGGATAACTGCTCTGACTATGTATTTTTCTGAGTAGTACATCCAGCTAGGAATAGTTTCACTTATTCCATGTTTTTGTCACAGGGAGAAACTTAGTCTTCAGAATCCCATTCAGGGTTTCTTCCAGAAAGCTATTTGGTTTTACATGTTTCCTTTATATTGTCTTTTAATTTTTACTCACATGGATAATATGATTTATCTGTGTAGAACTAATACCTTCCTGTGAAATAATCAACTCAGAGGAATTGATAAATGCGTTTACAGTCTCATCCAAGAAGTAACTTCCCCCTTTCTAAGCCCCTGCAAAAACTCGCAACTTGTTTCCTTAACACCGCAAGACCAAAAAATTTTGGAATGCAGAGTGTTCCCATGAAAAATTTATGAGGAAAAATAGTATTCCAGTGAAAACTGTCTGTGATGTAACCACATTATGAGACTGAAAACTCTTTGGATTCTGTGCATCAGCATAAAATGGGATGAACAGCAATGTTTTATTTGCTAAATGGCAGCAACTGAAAGCAGACCACATAGCAGTGCCTCCTTCTCCACCTTCACCATGCTGCCTCCTTCACCTTGTCCTGGCCAACTCTTTCCTCATTGTCTCCTGGTCTTAACAAGCTGTGAAGTCTCAGGGAGCTAATTTAAAAAGTAAAATAAAAATTCCCTTTTTGAAATGTATTTATGTTTTTAGACAAAGACCTCCTTCCTTATTCCTTCTCCCTTGGGTGTATTTTACGGCTGCTGCTCCCTGTGTTGGATGCACTGCAGACAGCCATGGACAGCTACAGGACCCCTTGGTATTCAGATGGGAGGGACATCTTGTTCCTGTCATTAATTTTTAGCTTTCCTGAAACAAGGAGTCATTTTCAGACTTTGAGCATGCCTTGTAGTGAAGGTTCAGGGTATGCTGAGATCTTTTTTCTATTCTGCTGAAATTATGTATATTGATGTCTTCTAAGTGCCTGTTGGTTATGTGATCGACCAGAGTCATACAGGGGCAGGAGTTCTGCTGTATTTTGTACTGCCTCTGGAATAGGTATTCTTGGGAATCAGTTTACCTAACTGAAGTGGGAAGAGTTAGACTCCTTCATTTATGGGATTTCTTCTGTAGGTGGGACACAAGGACTTGCCAGCAGATGCTGTCTGGTATCTCCAATGAATCTTACAGCTTCAGTGGGTGTGCCAAGAATTCAAGCATGAGTGAACTGGAATACTTCCGAGGCTAGCATAGCCATTTCAGTCTTGGCTTTATCAAAAGCTGATTTGTGGATCAAACAAGAGCAGCTGCTGTATTTGCTTCAAAATCTATCTAAAACATTTTCTACTTTTCTTATTTGAGGATTTCTCTGTTCAGCTTCAGCTGCTCACTTTACAGAATGTTTGTGCAGATCTTGCTAGGTGCTATTCTACTTATCACTTATTACGAATCAATAGAATGCAATTTCTGTTGCTGTCTGTCCTTGGTACACAGGAATAGCAAATTGTAGCACCAACTACTCTCCTGCATGTGCCAGATGGTATCTTACAGAATACACTGCAGAGGCTTGCTATGCACCATCCTGCAGATTAAGAATATAAGGCCTACTGTTTAACTGCTGCAAATCAGCAGAGTGCGACTAAACAGATTGTGGAATCCCAGTTTGCATTAGATGCTCTCTGACTCATCAGGTAATTAATAGAAATTGCTGTAATATACTTGCTGATGCTTTCCTCAGTGAATTTGCCCTGTCTTCTAAAAAGTCATTGAAAATTATTGTATGGTACTTGTGGTAAAGTTGATACACAGCTCTTGAATAGAGAGGATTTTTTTTCAAGTCATATTGGAGAAGACCTAAAAGCCTTGCAATGCAGAGAACACAGTACAAGTAGTCTATAATTATGTAAATGATACACAAGATACTGTGTATGTGCATCTGAGGTTGCTTTTGAGAAGCATACTGTGCTTTGGAAACTGCAGCACAGACTGTGTGTACATGAAAATGTTACATTCTTCTAATTTCAAAAAGACAACTGGGAAGGTGAAGTAGGTTTAGTATCTGAACAATGTACAGATATTACATGTTAGGTCTGAAGGAACTGACGAGTGGAAGCTGCTCTCTTGACAGCTCACCGTAGGGAATGCTAGCTTGGAATTGTTGGCATCATTTGTAACAGGCTTTCTTTGAGTGAGTTTGCAGATGTCAATGTGCTACTTTGTGATTGAAAACATGTATTGTAATTGATCTAGCTATAATCTGTTTGTGAGGAGAATGATGTGAACTGGGAAGCAAGGAAGCCTTTTTCTACGAAACGTATCAATAAGGAATTGTCTTTTCTGACCTTTTCTCAAAAAAAGCAGAATATTCTTAGACAGTAAGTTGTATTTTTTATATTGCTATTGCAGAGTACGTTTGGACTGTTTAAACACAATGATGATGTGCCCTTAAATTACTTAAGGTTTTTCATGGGGATCACATTCTAAGATTTTACATTTTTTTGAATGCTGTACACTTGTGTTCTCTTTTACATGATAGTTTTTCTTGCAGATGCTGCTGAACATTCTAAAGTCCTGTTGCTATTTATGGTACTGTTTTGAAGTGTGAGCCAAGTTTTTTTCTTGAGACCATCCTGAAAATGAAAAAGATAGCTACACATATTAATGAGAATTATGCCAGAGGCATTTGTAGTCAGGCTGCGTCAAAGCTGGTTTTGCTGTACTTCTAATGCAGAAATTTTGACACAAAAGAGTTCCAAGTTTATTTTTCCACTGCAAGTAAAGTATTTTTCTTCTTTTGAGAAGAGCTATTGTAGAAATACACTAAAGGCACATTGGCTTCATTGAGGTAGGAGTAATAATGAACGTGAGATCTAAAATTTTAATCGTACCTTTCAGATATACCTTTTCTTTGTGTGGTGCTTTTCATATTTCCATACCTGTCCAGCAGCAAAGTTTGAACACAGCAGTTATTCTGGTGTGATGTATTACCCTTTATTTCCCAAAGAATATATCTAGTAGGAACTTCCCTAATTTTCTTGAAAATTTTGTAGGAAGAAACATGTTATTCCCTGTGAGGAATTGATTTGCACTTGCCCAGCTGTGTGTGGTACAATGTGCATTCCTTTTGGAATACAGTACTTCACCAAGGAACAAGAAAACATTTTACATTCATATGATCTCACCACACCATATATGAAAGCTAATCCTGGACACACTAATGGCAGTTGTTCAGAAAACAAAACTAGAAAATAAGGCAAACTTGCAATGTTTGTTTACAATTAATCTGATAGTCCTAATGCATAGATTGGTCACCTGCCTGTGTACTATTGTGTACTATTTCTGTTCACATTTGTAGTAAGCATGTTGTAAATTTCTCTGGAAGTAGATGATTTCAAATGGATTCCCTGAATGCCAGACCAAAGATCAAAACCTTCAGTTAATTTTTGTTACAATTTTCCTTAATCTCCCTTAAGGTTGAAAAATCTTCCTTGATTCTCACATAGTCATTTAGTGCTGTTTCTATGGTCTTACAAAAATGGATTTTAATTGTGGTTTGCAAAGATTCAGCAGTGAACTGAACTCCTTCAGAGCTGAGTGGCACTATTAACTGCTGTCCTTAACTCTGCCCTGCACATACTGGTTCCCCTGTATCAGATGTAACACCAGGGCTTGTTTTTGTAAATGTTGGCTTCTAATTGCACACAGTAATCACACTGAAAAAAGGTGAATATCCAAGATTAATTTGGAGACTTCATGACCTCTTGCTTCTTTCTTACTGCACTTCAGCATCCCTGTCACTGCCCTTGAGCCTCCAGCTTCAAACCTCATCATTGTACACACACATGCATACATAAATCCCCCTCCTGACTTGCTTATGTTTGCCTTCTTCTCCTGCACTAGTGCTTCTTGCTTGTAGCTGAGAAAGAGCCAGGCTTTGCTGGGGGAGTATGTGAAGGACTCTTCTGGGGATAGGACCGTGCATGGCAGTGAGTGTGATATATGGCTCCTTCAGTGTGCTGTTTCTGCATGTTGCTTTCTAGTCCTACCAGCATTTGTGTTCATGTGGTTAAAGTTTTAGTTTAATTATCATTAGGTTATTGCTTTTTACATTAATGCATATGATACTTCTTAATAGAAGGAAATAGATCTGCTTTGATTTGTTTTTTTTAATTGTGGTTTTGGAAGCTATATGATATAAATGTAGTGATAGGGCAAAGTTTGAATTTCCTTGATAATTTAATTCCGTGGTTTATTGTGTCAAAATAAAAACAAGAATGTAGTTGTCTTTTAAAAAATTAACATATTAAGTTTGTCCCTGAACACTAATCTTAGTCTGGTGCAATCCGAGTTTTTTAGGGTTTATTTGAGCTTCACAATTCACAGAAGCATTGGGATATAGGCTGGATAAATATTTTACAAATTATGTTTTGTAAATATATTATGTAAATGTAGATTGTATTTATATTATATTGACTGAGGGTGGGGAGTCCGCTCAACACTGAGTAATAAAAAACAGTCTTTATGTTCACCAGTTTAATGTGAAATACAAATCCACAAATCCACAACTTTTTTTTCTGGTTTATGTTGGTTGTTTTTTTGAAGGATGAAATTGTGCAGAGATAAAAGCAATGGGTAAGATAGATGTATAAACTTTTATATGTAAGTTAAGTGGTCTAATATAAACTCTGTGTGGAATTCTCTGTTTCTCAGCTGTCCAGATTAGGGCAGTACAGCTTTGTGTATTTTAATTTTGGAGATAAGCTCAAAGAAAGTGTTGAATGGCCAGGTATCTAACACTTCAAAATTTAATAACATGGTCTTATCTTTGTGTTTCAAAGTGACAGAGTCTCTGGCCCAGTCTGTAGTGCACCATTTAAGATGGATAATGCAGAAAGATCTTCTTGGCCAAGATGTCTTTCTTATTGGGCCTCCTGGGCCTCTCCGGCGATCTATTGCCATGCAGTATCTGGTGAGTATGTTGGTTTAAATGTGTTGGAGACATCATTATTAATGTCAGTCATTCTTATACTAGACAAATGGTAAAAGGTAGTCCTAGAAAATCTTACAGCAAGTTACTTAGGAAGTAAGTTTTTTCATAAGTGTGCTTTCCAAAGCTCAGTTTTTGTTATAGACAAGGAGAAAGTACAGACATTTTAATACATGTTTTTCTGCTTAAACGCAAGGCGAAAAAAAAAAGAGTTGGAAAACTGTGTTACCATATGCTATCACAAATGGAGAAACAGTTTGTTCTCAGCATTATGTATGTTGGAAGATTAAGATATCTGCCTGGTGCTACAGACAACAAATCGTTTTTGCTTCATTACATAAAAAAAGAAATGAAGGAAAGGATTTAGGAGAGAAGTGTTCTGAGTAACATTTGGGAACAGTTATTTCTGAGTGTTTAGAAAGAGTAGATGCGTGTATGATCCTCTCTTGGAATGTAGGAAGGACATGCCTACAGCCATCTGCATGAGCCATGGCAGCACCATGTACAAAATTTCACATTTAAAAAGTCAATGCCCATAAATGATCAGGAGGAGGGGGATGTCTTCCCCAAAAAGTGGTGTGGGTAGGACTAGGTCTGCCATGAGCTACATCTGGAATCTGATTGAGCAGAGGGATCAAAAATGGAGGTGTATAAACAGTTGTCATAAAGATCAGACATTCCTTTAAAAATCAAAAGATACTAATTCAAAGGCTAGCTCCCAGAGGTAAAGCACAGAGGAGATAGCTACAAGATTCTGAACTTTGTAAAGGAAAAAAAAGGTTTTTTAGTTCAGCAAACCAAATGTACTACTTGACAGTTTGATGCATTCCTTAAAATAAATGGTAAGAGTTTGGTATAACCTAAAAAGAGGACTTGGAAAAACACCTGATATCCAGGCATAGGGTACAGAATGTGCCTTGTCATTTACGCCACAGACTGTATGCACTTGAGATCTATTAGAAAGGCTGCAGCTTACTGATTCAATGCCAAGCCAAAAAATTATATGAAGGCTGGTCTTTCCATGTGAGCTGACACCTGCTGTGGCGCCTTTAATGAAAATATATAAGCCTGGAAAACTTCTATTTGCTATTGCTGAAAGCTACTATGCATTCCTACACAGGGCTAATTGTTGAAAAACACTTTTTTTCCCCCCCTTTAATTAAAAGAAAGTGCAACTATATCTACCTGCAACATTGGTGGATTCATAACCCAACAGGCACTACAAAAGTGGAAAAAAATAGTTTTAAATGGGTTTTATATCTTTGCTTTATTCTTTTCATACAACTAGTTGAAAGCTGCCAGTTAAGAGAGATCTGTTAATTCAATGACATCTTTAATTGAGGGATAAGGGCTAAGAGCATTTCATTATGAGTCTGTTTCCTAAGCAGAATGCATGATAACCCAGATATAGAAGTAGCAGAAATATCTGTTATAAATACATGGGGAAATTGTTTTTATTCCTTTAAGATAGCAAATTCTCAGTATATCTTATTGAATCAAAATAAGGAAAACAGTAACCCGTGGGTTATTTAAACTTTTTTTTTAATAGTCTATAGTTTTACAGATGCAGAGTGCATCTCATGGCAGCCAAGGAAGAGAGGATACAAATAATATAGTTCATCAGTGTACTGGCAGAGCATGTGTAGGTAATAATCACAGCTGCATCACACTATAAGTGTTACTGAACTGTGAGAGTTGAACATTTCAATCTTTTACAGAAAAACTTCTGATTTTTATTTGTGATTTGTGGATGCTGGCTCTTTTTCAGAATCTGGAACCAGAAGATTAACCTACAGGATGTTACAGATGTTCAATGGAAAGAGTATATAGCTGGTTATTACTTTTTTAGAATGGGTTTGGGGAAAATAAAAGTTTATTGAGCAGAAATTCAAACCATTTTGTTTGAGGCAGAAGACACTGTTAACATTTTGAAAATAAGAGATATTAGATTTTGTTCAGAGTTATTTCAGATCACTGTGCTGCTGCCTAGAGCTTTTTTTGTACAATTTTACCATTAGGCGTATTCTTAAAGTTCAGTCACTCGGGTTATAGTGTTAGTTTTGCAATAACTTCAGACTGTTGTCCACAGGAGCTGACAAAGCGGGAGGTTGAATATATTGCTCTGTCAAGGGACACCACAGAAACTGACCTCAAACAGCGACGAGAGATCCGAGATGGCAGTGCTTTTTATCTTGACCAGGCAAGTTGCAGTCACACACCACCTAGTCATTATTCACAAGTAGTTTGAAGGAAGTCATGGTTTATATTATGAAAAATCAGTATGTGGATTGGCATGTTTCTAATACAAGTAGAAAGTGTCTTGCACAATGCTCTCATTATTATCATAATTGTTATTTTTACCCAAATCTAAAATTACTTTGTCTCTTTAGAGTACTACGGGGTTGATTTAGACAGACCATTTTTGATGAGAGTAAGATCCATTCTACACAAGTTAAATACGCACTACCCTTGCTATGTCTCTTCTTTAACATTTGCAACACAGTAGGTGTATCCTGGAAATGAGTCTTCTGATCTAGTTTTATTGTAAAAACGTCTAGTTCATGTGTTTTATGACTGCTCTGTGTTGTGACACCCAAGCACAGTAAAGAGAGACAATTGGGAGATTTGATTTGAAACCTCACTGTTGATCTTGAATAAAATAATGATTTAAACACTCCTGCCATCCATATTGCCGCAGACCAGCAGCTGAGTTGGCACAGCCATAGAGTGACTTGGGTTAGGTAAGATTTCTCTTCATAAGTTATCTGTGGCCTGTTTCATTTCTGATTATGCAGGTAAAATACACACTTCATATGAAATGCGTGTTTTCCTAGATACGTAAATTTTTATGGGAGTTATGTTTCTAGTTAGATAGAATGGGTGAGTTCCTGTGATGTAGTATGAACTTAAAGGAGTTATCTAAAAGAGTTTGCAGTTGGTGTTGCTATAGAGGTTAATGATATCACCATCATAAAGGTGTTTCATGAGAGAAAACCAGTAAGCTTTGTTCTCTCTTTTAAAGAAACATTTTTCCTCTCTTTTTTTCCCTTAAATTTCCAATGATCTCTTTTTCAGCTTCCAAATTTTCAAGAAACCTTTAAGCAGATTTTCTAGAAACCACAATAAATGGCTTTGAGCAATGGAAAAGGCTCAGAATGAAGAATTAACAATGAATCTAAATATATTTTATTTCAGTTACATCTATTTTATGCTTACCTGGAAATGTGAGGATTGCAGAATAGGAGATAATTTGAAGCACTGTACTGTGTGTTAGGGCTGTAAATGGCTTCTCATTTACCAGAGGATAAGAGCATTTGTGTAGGTTGTGGGATTAACTCATGGAGTAATGCCTCACTTGTCTGCTGTTATGGACAGCCTTATTCTCATACTTGGTACAGAATGGTCAAGGTAATTGACCCATGGTGTAATAGCATTAATTAACTAACATTTGTAAGAGCCACTGTGTCGAGGACTGTAAGAACCTCACCAGATCAGAAGATGTGGGATGGTCTCTTACGTCCGTGTTTGTAGACTTTGATCCCAGTATGAGACAGCCTCCTTTGCACAATCTATTTTGAGTCATCTCATTCCAGCATGAACACTCTGGGAAGATTTGCTTCTTAAGATCAAGGTCCAAGATGACCACCTTCCTCAGTGAGTTTATAGATTTTCAGTTGGAAGGTTTTTGCTAGAATCCAGCACAGCAGTGCTTCAGATCAAGACTTTGCTGTAGCAAGATAACAAAGCACTAAAGTCTGTCGGAATCTGTTGCGTCTTTCTTGAGCTCATGTTTTACTCATCCTATTTATAACCACTGTATGTTTAAGCTTTGAATGGAACTTAGGAAAATAAATACTTGGTGTTTAGATGAACACTTTTAAAATACTGGTAATATGAAAGATGAATCTCATGGATAACTTCAGCTGGAACATCACTTTCTCATCCCGCATTTTAGTTAGATGCATAAAATATGGTACATAGTTGTGTTTAGAGCAATCATAGATCTAATTATTCTGTTCTATTATTGAGCTATAAAGTTTTACAGATTACACTGGTGCCTGAATTTCAATGAGTTCATTTAATGATTTTGAGGTTTGCAGATTCCGTACTAATTCAGAGCATTACAGAAGCCAGACACTACTCTTCTTTAAACTACAAACCATTAAGTGAGAAAGGAATCAGTAGGAAGCCTTAACAAAATATTCCCTAAGGAGCTTGGATTGCTCCATTTGGCATAGCTGAGACAAATAGAAGGTGAATTCATGTGAGGGACTGAAGATAGTAGACTCTGCTTTTCAGATTTTTGTACCATTTCCTTTCCTGTAGAATCTCATGCTTGCTCTTCATGTCGCCCAAGAGAAGACAGCAGAGCTTGAAAGTCTGGTTTCCAGGACATCCTGCATCTGAATTCTATGGGTTCAATAAAACTTACCTGTTGTTTAAGGTATATGAGGCTCTTTGTAAGCAAGTCATAATGCAGTAATGTAGTTGTTTTAAACTTTGAATGATAATATGCTGTAACAAAATCTGGCATCTTGTGACCAGAAAGAACTTTAATTTAGTGGACCATCAGGTTTGGACACAGAAAGGTTTGCAAACTTGTCTCTTGAGTGACTGTTAAGATGTTGTAGTTGTTTATAGCTCCACATTAATAGTGACAGATCAAATGCTGTAAATTATCATCTCAGAGGTTTCAAAACATCTGCTACATTTTAATATGAAGTTACAGAGTATAATTGCAGCGACTTATTTAAAATATATTTGAGAGGTGGTCATTTGGAAGCAGTTGTTGAAATTCCATATTGAAATACATATTGAAGGGCCAGGATATCAAATATTCTTGCATATCAGCATTTCTTAGTACTACAGTGGATCAAGTGGGAGAGGTGGAGTTAGGTAGTTAGAAGAGATATCTGATGAAGGCTGAAAAAAAAGAGGTTTATTTACCTCAGAAATAGATAATTAAAATAAAGGTAAAAATTGAATTGTCAAATTCACTGCCAATTAAAATAATGTAAAATAAAGAACTTATGATGAGGTAATGGTGAATTATTTGTTTTAATTCATGTACTGACAGCAGAAAATTCTGGTTTTTTGTCTTTACTTTGGGCCATTCATTCTGGCTTTCAGCTGTTAATTCACTGTTAATAGCCTGAAAAATGTCATTATTGCTGTTACTGAGCTAATTAAGTAACCTCTTGGTTTTATTCTCTAATTTATTGCATGGGTTAATTATATTGTATATCAAGTAATTAGTTAGAATTACTTTATATTACATAAATATTCAAATGGCACCTTCAGATTTTACTTTTATTGATAGAAGAGCTTGTCTTGCAAAGTCGTTTTCTGCTTCTGCAACTCTGACAGTTAAGCTGTCAACTTCATTGAACCAGTAAGAAGATTCTAATAGCCTATTGCATTTCCAAAAATTAGGGAATTAGATTTGATTTTTTTGTCCTTTTTTTCCCCATTTCTGATGTAGTTTTGCTTTTTGTGTGTACAGCTACACAAGTCACATCTCTACTTTAAACTCTTATTACTACAGCCTCTTACATTAATAATTATTGCATCTAAGGAATTCCTACAGTATTTCAATGTAGCAGGTGAATTTGGGAGAGCAGCTAAGGCATTTTGTTAGTGCTTGAGAGGTGTATTGCTCCAGGATTGTGTTGCAAACCACATTGTCTAGAATGCCTGTTTTTGTTTGCCCTTTATCTTCCAGCATTTACATTAAATGAAGGAAGCTTCCCAAACACAAACTGCGTAATAAAGTGTACAGTCTTTTCTGTTCAAGACAATTAAATTAACTGAGGCTGGAATAAGTAGAAAGATGTCATATCCATATTATGTGGATTATTATGTGCTGAATAATTGAAAATATTATGTCATTTGTTTGAAGATTAAGCTGCATCCACTGAGTGGATATATATGTATTTCACTGTCATTTCTGTCTGTACTAAATTAGACTCTGTTTTGCAGTGTCTCTGAACTATGTGAACATACTCATTTTAATACAGTACTTGTACATCCCTAACTGCACCAGTATCCTAAGTTATACAATGGCAAAATGTAAAATTGATTGTCAAGATAGCAGAAGAATAATCTTCTGACATGGCTTGAAACACTTCATGTAGTAAACAATTAAACACCGAGTGACAGAAGTGACAGCTTAAACTATACTGTCTGTGAAATGAACATAACATGAAATCCCCTGGAGTAGCACTACCCAGTCTGGAGTTTGGCTTCTTTTAATCAAAGCACATGAGGAGGGGAATTATAAAATAGGATGTGATATTAATTGAATGAAATTATAATTATATTGGAGAGTGAGACTAATATTTGAGAGTGTGTGTTTATACACATATGTATATTTGTGTATACAGATAAAAAACTTTCTATATCTTCCTAAAGAGATGTGTAAGAATGATTCAACTTTTAACAAAAATTATCCACTGAGTGAAAATTGTGTGATTCTGTGATTTATTAATTTACTGCCTTGGAGGTGACAGTGCGTTTTTGATGTGCTGGTAAGTTAGCCATGGCCACATTGTCACTAAGTATAACTTCATGGACTGACTAACACTGCAGTATCTGCGTACCTAAACAAGAAGTAAGATAGTGAAGTCTGTAGAAAGAAGAGACAAGCAACGCACTCCAAAAGTGTGAATGTCCCTATTAATTTTCTTAGTTTCTCCTGTGTTGGAGACAAAGAGGGAAATATTAGGTAGGAATCAACAATATTTGGATGAAATTAATCTTTGTAGATCTTGACATAATATATCTTTTATCTAAAAGAAAAATGCATATTAAAGAGCCCTGTATAACTGTAGCCCTATATAGTAGCCTCTTAACTCATAGAAGTGATTTTGGTAAAATCATTTGCAGTACTTCTTTCATGCTTCTTAAAGTGTCAGAATTCAACTGAATTTGTTAGGCTAGCAGCTCAGACTCTGGTATCTTGTTTTGATATACAGGGCATGTAGATGAATGTCTGTGAAGTAATATGAGGATCATGTATTTATAATTCCTTATAGGAAGTTTGAGATTCTTTTTTCTTAGGTTCATAGCTATTACATGTATATTCCACTTCCTTTTCAGCTGTTATTTCCTACTATGGTGAAAGAAGCAATACTTTGTAATATGTAGGATCATAATATCCATAGGCAGTATGGACTTGATGGATGGTGCTCTGAGTCAAAGTGATTAAAGAGTGATAAGTAACTTCATAATTAAATACTTGACAGATATTTAAAAATTTTCTTTTTATTTTGTAACTCATTGGGAAGAAAAATTTAAATATGTCCTTCTCCCTTATTCCTGTACAGGAGATAAACCTTGTCTAGGTTTATTTCCTTGTAGGTATTTTTACTAACAAACCTGTTAAGAACCTCAGTTTTCTTTCTGCTGGGCCTGGTTTCTGGCCACGAGGCAAAATGTTTTGCGTACCTGATGTAACTGTGCTCTCATACTAAGATACTTGGTGTAAAGCAGCTAAAATAGCTGCACCCTACCAAGGCAGGGACATCATTTCTTGTAAATACAGTTTGCAGGCACAGTTGCAAAAACACCTGACTGTTGTGTTACGGTAGGAGGTAATGGAAGTAAAACCAGATCACTTGAGATGTGATACTTCAAAAATGGAAAATAAAATTGTGTGGAGGAAGGCGAAATCAGTGACTGGGAAAACAAAAATCAATGACTGAAATGAAGGACTGTTCCCGTTCTTGTCACATTCACATATTTATTCTCTCATCATATGTTGATTCACTTCCTAGGGTAAACTTTCCTAGCCAAGTTTTCTGATTCAAAACTCAAATAAATTCAGGAGTTTATTTCTTTAGCTGCTTTTCATTCTGTGCCATGGTATAGCATCATGAAATAGATGCTCACCAGTTCAGTCCATTCATCCTCAGTGAAACACTAAATACTGCAGACTGCTAGATTCCCTCTTTGGGTACTAGCTAGCCTGGCTGACAGTACTCCGGTATACTGCAATTTCTCTGTCTTTTGTGGTTATTTAAATAAAAAAAAGGAATGGATAACAGTTTCTGCTCTGTAATTTTGCAAAACTCACAGGAGAAAAATAGCTATAAAACCTGCCCAGAAAACGCTTGATTAACTCAGTGGGGAGGTAGGCTGAATAGTGAAGATGTAGCCCCCTGCTCCATTACAGAGGGAGAAAAAGGTTGAATTAGTTCTTAATTTACCTTTTTAATTTGACTATTATTAGTTACTATTGCATTGATTTTCATTAAATATGAACATCACGTTTGGAATATGTGTAACTCCGTATATTTGTGGCCTAAGTTCAAAAACGCAGAACTGTAGCTTATCATCATCTACGAAGTAAAAAAATTTGTAACAAAAGATAGAATACACTTTTTTGATTAATGGTGTATGCCTGTTCATCATCTCATCTTGGAATGGTGTTATACACTCATAACTTTTTTATTAAAAACATTTTATTTTAAATAACTAGCATAAGATTTTCAAAGTATTTAAGGAAAAAGATAACCTTAAGTTTTCATTAAAGTATGACGTTTTAGCTTTTAAAGTGGCTGAATGTGGCTTTAGTAGGCCTTTATCTTACTGTGCAGTTTTTGCTGATACTTTTACTTTGGAGAAAGCCTGTTCTCATATTCAGTCCTTGGACTGAAGGACCAGCAGTCCTTGTCACTGTGGGAGTCCCAGGTGACTGGAAACTGGCAGATGTGACACCTGTCTGTAAGGACAGTCAGGAAATTTGTGATTGTAGGATTCTATTACTTCAGTCCAGTAAGTAGTCATCTGTTTTAGTGTGGCTCAACATGTTTCTATTTTGCTCAACTCATAAGAGAAAACAATAGCTAGGGAATTAAGAGGCCTTAAAGCTGAACAAATACCTTGAAATACAGTCTTTGGTAGAGACATACCGTTAGACATGTCTTTTACACGTATCTTGAAAGTCTAACAAAGTAGTTTTCCGAGTAGGAGACAGTAAAAGCTCCTAATATTCCATTCTGCTTCTCTGTAATTTCTTTTCTTGTTGTCTTTTACCTGTTGGATAGTTTTAACTATTTAAATTTTAAAGGTTGCTTTAATTGTATTTGACTTATGGAAATTAATGTAGAAGATATCAATTTCCTCTTGAGTTTTGTGATATTTGTTAGCATGGTAGGTTACAGGGACTCAAACCTCTCATCTATGGAAGATAGACTGTACCATGTATTTAATAGTTCAAGTTTTGTCAGCCTGCTGCAGCCAGTCACCATTTTAGCTCAAAACCAGCCTAAGCTTAGTGTTGTCTTTACCAGATGGTTGTTCAGGATCTCTTTTCATCATAAGTGACATCTGGACATTACATTGTTGTGATGTTTATGAGATAGAGAAATGAGTCGAAAGAATGGGGTGGATGAGTTTGTGTGGGATATTGTGTGGGTGGTGGGAACAAGATATTGCATTGGAAGGGACATCTGAAACGTAGGCTGCAGATGTAGAGAGTCCTTACCTCATTAGATCTTGTGTTCACTGAGTTGCTTTTACTGTTGTTTTTCTACATTCTTATGGTTTCTGTGCTTGAGATGTCATTATAGGGATCCAGTTTTCAGAGAAGGGGCAAATTGTCATCTAAAAAACCCCAAAATGTACCTTGAGGTAGCTCCTGTAAAAGACACAGTTATTGATTACTGTTGAGCAATGTCCAGCCTTTTAATTTTAAAATAGTTCTGAAATGTAATCTGTCCATCATATTCTGAATGATGTCCAGATTTGAAAAAAGTCCTTTGGAGTTCCCCAAGAACCTTCCTCATGGGTTTCAGGACAACCAGAATTTTTTAATGTGCAATAAGCATTTTCCTGAGAGAAAAGAACTACCACTTCACTTCTGGTATTTGAAAACTATACTGTTAAAATTCTTGTGGCTTTACAAACTATTTTGGTAAGCTATGTAAAAATGTCTTCTTTCCCCAATGTTTTTGCATTTCAGTGTGTGCAGTGTGGTGAGATTTTTTCTGTCCTTCCTGTTCTGACACTATATAACTTCATCCATATGTTTATACACTGTGATTTATGTCAAAATTGGGGTTTACAGCTTCCTGCATTTGTCCTATTTTGCGCTGCTGGCCATGGTTCAGCTACGGGAACGTCAATGAAAGGCTTCCTAGGGTTGTCTTGTTCCTAAGGTGTTTTTGTCTTCAAAGATAATTTTTTTTTTGGTAGGTGCAGTGTGAAACCATTGTAATTATTCTGTGTAATGGATTTGTTGCATAAAGCCACTACAATAAGAGCAGTGCTGTGTGAAGTGTTTCTGCTCCCAGCCTCTGGTAGCTGCAGGTATTCCCTGGAGTAGGTATCCAGGTTACCATCCTTCCAGAGCTCTCGCAGCACAGGTGGGAGGCAGCAGCATCTGTCCTCCGATGAGCAAAACAGTCCCCTTGCTGCAGTGACAATAAATCTGAAAGTAAATTTTTAACAAATCCTTCTTGGCCTTTTAACAAGAATTAATATGTTTAATCTCAGATTTAGCGACAAGGTTGCATGATATAAACCCCTCGGTCAAATTTGTGGTTTGTGTTAGAGATTTAGAGTGAACAAAACTAATGAGAGAGGGAGTCAATGCAACTCTCTCTGGGTTCTCATTATAGAATTATGAAGATTTGTTTCTTGGAAGCATTTTAAAAAATAATTTTTAGTGACAGATTGTGAACTTACTTTCTTTCCTCTGTTTTTTTAAATGCATTTTAGCTTCCATACCAATCCATCAATACACAGCTAAAACTGATGTTTTCAGAGCATGCTTTGTAGTATGCCTAGCTTATTGGAAAAACTTACTACTCATTACCAAGCAGAATGCAGAGATAGTGTAATTCAGAGAGAGATAGTTCAGCTCTTCTGGTCTTAAGAGCAGACTTTATGCTACTTAACACAAGAACTTTAGAGGCAGATGAAGTGTGTGCTTCATTGTATTCTACAGAACAATTTCCAGTCTTCAGGTATGCTTTAAAGGTGGAAGAAAGCACATCAGAGTAAATTAGTGCCCAGGGGGTGGTGGTATCATTGTTATGAGGTGTCTTTGATTAGGAAATAAAAAAACATGGTTGTGCATTCAACCTTTCCTGAATCTGATTGTAAAAGGTGCATATAGGTACACAAAGATAATTTGAAATTTTATTTTCCTGAGAAATAGAATTTTGAATAAAAATTTCAAATTGTTTCCAAGCTCTGTACTTTTAAAATTTTGGTCCTGTAAGCTGACAATCAGCAGTCAGCACGGTGTATGTAGTAAGATGCTTCTCAGGATTGCATTGCTAATTCTGTTTGTCAAAATTAATGATTGTTATACACTTCCTAATATTTTCAGTCTACCTCTACAGCAGATTTTCTTCATATACCAGTTCAAGAGAGAGGTTTTTGTTAGTACTGGTTACTTCAGTATATCCATAGTGTGTGTGTCTCAACATGAGTCAACAAGATTCTATGGATACTCAAAATATTTTGAAACCATATGAACACAATGTGTATTTTCCTCTGGCTAGTAAAAACCAGTCATAAAGTCTTCATAGACTTATAATATGCAGAATCCAACCAGCTTGGCAAATAAATTGTTTGTTAAAACAAGTTCTGGCTATGTTTCCAAGCTGCATTTAGACAAAACAGCATTTTGTTCATGCCAGGTATTGGACTGTCTGCTAGAGACTCAGGTTTTCTATTCAAGCAGGTTGGAACAGATTTTTAACATGACCAATGACCTTCTTAGAGAAGAATGTTAGTAGAAAATCTGTTCTTTGTACACATTTTATGGGATGAGGAGAGGTGTTTTATGTTGCCTGTTAGGTAGTGTATGATGTCCTGAATGAGGAAAGAAAATTCATTGCTTTTTTTTAAAGAATTAATTGTTCAGTGGAAGAGAAATAATCTGAGGTTTAGTCCTAGTTTAATAGGCTTATTCCAGGTTCTTCTGATATTATGAGGCTACATGTAAAAATGTTGTCTTTTTCAGAAGGGAACTTGATCTGGAGATCTGTAGCAGGATTTATGAATGCTTTTTTTCACTCATGTTTGCCTCAGTGCGGATTAGATACATTAATAATTAGGAATTGTTTCCCTCTTAATAGTGATGCGAAAAGTTTACTCCATGGCTAATTTGCCAGTTATTAGTCATGCTTCTAAATTGCACAGAAGCATCTTGATTAGCCTTGTTTTTTAGTGTTGTGGTGATTTAACACCAGACAGAAACTAAACTGCAAATAAGCCTCTCCCCTTTCCCCCTTCCCACTCTGGTGAGAGAGGAACAAAGTCCAAGATGTGGATTGAGATAGCAATTTACTGAAAGCAAACAGCAATGGAATAAGAAATGCACAGTAAAAGCAGCAATATTAGCAACAAAAGTATACAAAAAAAAAAAGAGGTGCTTTACACACAAAAGGTGTTCACCACCTCAGCTTAGTTCTGGCTTCCCTGGGCAAAGACAAGACGGCAGGTGCTCCCACAGTCAGTGCTTCCCGTCCCTAGCTCCTAGACAATGAAAAGCAGTGATGGACAACCCTCTGAAAACCAGGTCACATTGCACCATGCCACCTGTTTCTGGACAGCTCTGCTGGGACTCTGTTCCATGTGGCACCACTGCTTTTGACCAGTCCATGCCTCTGGGGCTTGGATTGGGCTGAGCTCCTCTCATCCTGGTTTTGTTGCCACTTCATTCCCAGCAGCCACCTTCCAGACTGGCATCATGCCACACTGGCTCTGCTGAGGTTCAGCTCTGTGCCAGCTCCACTTTCAGACTGCTTTGCCAGGCTCCACTGGGCTCAGCTGCTTTCCTCACCCAGAGCCACGCTCTCCTGAGAGATGGGAAGGGGAGGGCAAGGTCCACATGGCTGGTCCTGGCAACCTCTCCCAGGGAGAGAGTGGAGACAGTGTCCCACCCGTGGTGTGTCCTCACCCTTTGCTTCCCCTGAAGCCACGCCTCGTGGTGACCTGCGTGGTATGGAGCAGCAGCCTGGCCATGCCCATGTGGCTCTGAGCTCCGACCGCCCTCTGAAACCGGGGCAGGTACCTTCTGTGTCTCCTCAGATGGGTGTCTGAGTCAGCTGTGTGCTTTAAACCCATTCAGCAATTAATTTTTTGTGCTGAACTCATCTTTGTTCCTAATTTATCTGTATGCATTTGTCTTTTATACATCTGCTTTCATATGTAATTTTTGGTGGGTTATTTTTGTATTCTGGTGCTTCTTCATTATTCTTTTTCATATCTTCCTTCTTTCTCTCTGACCTATTTTTTGGCATCTGTTGTATTCATCAGTGATTTCCATCTAGCATTATATGACAAGTTCTTCTGTAGGAGTTTATAGGAGACATGCTGGGAAAAGATTTCATTTGTTCTCCCTTTGCAACTGTGCTTGTGTATGAAATTGTGTTTAAATGTGATAGGAATGCAAAGAAAGACTCTGGTGCCTCTAAATGTTGCCTGTGCCCAAACCTGCCACATTGTCAGCTTAAACTTCTGCACATCAGAAGACAAGAACACATTGTATTTCAAAGTCTTTTACTGGGCAGTAATTATGAATATTAGATATCGAGTGTACTTAATGTACTTGAGTTAATGTCATTGTAACAAAGTTGCACAAAACCATCAGCACCAGAGGTTAGTTTTACATTTTGACTCCACAAATGTAAAACCAAGAAGTTCATGTATGGCAGCCATATATAAACAACCAATAAAATAAAAAGAAACCGTTTTCTAACCCTAAGTTTTCAAAGGATTATCAAATTAGTGGCTGCATTTTTATTCTGGTTTTGTAGAAGACCATATTCAGTCAGGAAATATAATTTTAGGTTAAATTAATCCTTTTAATTTTATCGCTCTTTTAAAAAATCTGATTACTTGTGGCACTATTTTGCTTTCATCTTCTATGTTTAGTTTCAACAGAGTTACATTCTAATCAAACTAAAGTGATGTACTGAGGATGAATTATACTGATGCATATTCAGAAAAATATAAAGGAATACTGGACTTTTTTCTAAATGTCTTAATATAATTGTAAATAGGTAAAACCCCCTTGATTATATGTTTTCTGCTAAAAATGCTATCCCAGAATTGTTTGGTGGTGTTAAAATACCCGAAAATGCAGAATATTATGAGACGTTGAAAAGAAAGGATGCTACATATATTTATATATACTGTGTTTAGTCTAAAATTCTGCCAGGTTTTATATCTTATGCTGTTGGTACAAAATACTGGAACTTCTGTCAGTCCTCATAATAGGCAGTAAAACTCCAGCTCATGAATGTGTTGAAGGTGGTCACAATGTCACTCTTCCTGATCACTACTGGTATGAGTCATGTTGATTTTTACAGAAATAAATGTTGTTTGGGGAAAGTTCTTGGAAGAACTTGGAGATTCTTTTTCAACAAAAGTATTGTTTGAATTAATTATGCAAAGTTTATTTCTATTAAAATGTTGGGGGGGGCTTTCTTTTTTTTTTTTTTAGTGTGCAGTTCGTGCAGCTACTGAAGGCAGAATCCTTGTTCTGGAAGGCTTGGAAAAGGCTGAGCGGAATGTCCTGCCAGTGTTAAACAATTTGCTGGAGAATAGGGAAATGCAGCTTGAAGATGGTCGTTTTCTCATGTCTGCAGATCGTTATGACAAACTTTTGCAGGTTTGGAAATGCTATTTGAATTTTCTTTTTTTTTTTCCCTCCTCTTCTTGGTAGTGCTGGAATATTATTGTGAAGGAGAGAGTACTTAGGAGTCAAATTGGGGGTATTTCACCAAGGTTTCAGCATTTTTTTTTCTATATTGTCTACGTATGCAAAGGAGTAGTCCATGTTAACCTTGTATGAAGCCTGTATGTTTCTAAAATGTGAAAGCCACAACCTGAGAATAACTAAAATGTCCTTGTGAAAAGGTACTTAAGTTGAAATTGTTGCCATGAAGTTCAGATAATGCTTCAGCATGACAGTAGCTTTGTTGCTAAGCTTTTAAAAGATTAGGATACCAAAAGAAGGAGGTCAAGGTAAGTATCTCTATATTCAGTCACTATATTGGTGCTGTTTTGCCTTTAATTCACAAAAGTATATGTAAACAGGAGTCTAAACTATAGAAAATGGCTTTCCTTTGCTAAGAAGTAGAATTTCAGTGTCTTCTATCATTACTGCTTTAAACTATTTTCATTTATTTGGGCTTTGAGTCCCACTGCTTGGGGGGATGCTTTTCAGGCTTTTTTTTGACAGTTTCAGTAGTACTTTGCATCTTAGTTCCTTGTACTGTAGGTTCCAGTCACATACCTGTCAGTCTGACTCCTACTTCCTCACCAGCTTGCTCATGTTTCTGTCTGTCACACCTGTGGTTAGGTGTGTGATTCAAACCCTTGTAGCACAGCAAGGGAATTTGCAATAACCCTTCAGTCACTGACCTCGCTTGTGTAAGGTTGCCAGCTGTGCTGAAGTACCATAGTGAATTTCTGAAAATAGGTCATTATTTCTTATGCCTTTCATCTGTGGTTAAAATTCCTCTGATCCATGCCTTTTCAAAAAAAATTTTTGTAATACTTAATTAGTAGATGAAGTTACTGGAAGCATTATTATTATATTTCAAAAACAAGCTTTTAAAATGTAATTGTATTTCAAGAATGAAAATGAAAATTCAAACTTAGATTTGGTTGTGAAACTAAATCTCTCTTCCTTTTAAACACTTTTCTAATGATTAAATGTTTCAAAACAAGTGCCTCAGGCACACTGATAATAGTATATGAATTAAATAAATCTCTTGCTACAATACTAAATCTAATATTGTTGTTTTGTTGTTTGGGGACTATTGTATTATATAAACTAATGTTCAATTTCACTTCTCCTGTGTGAATAATTACTGAGCATTTAAGTCTGAAGGAAAGGTATTCATGTATAGTTTCAGGGAGAACTTAATTGTGATGTGAATGGAGAACATTTTTGTATACAAAGAATGCTTTGCTTGATATAATACGACATTTAATGTCCTCATGAAGGAGACTAGTTCTGTATTATTTCATATAATAACATATAATTTGTGAATGTAGCTTCTAAAATGGAGATTTTAGTTGCCTTTACACTTAGAGGGAAAAAAGAAGAGAAGAACTTGTTCATTGTAACACACTTCTAATGTTGTAGAATAAAATAGATTTTGTGGTCAGTTTATTTTCTGTTCTTTGTAAAAAGAGTGTTGTATTTGTACGTTTTCACAAGGTGTAATGTAAGGTAACATCACAACAGGCACCATCATCTCTAGGGTTTTTGGTCATAATGCTACAGGTCTGAAAGCTATACCTAATTAATCATTTTTTCTATGTTCATTTTGGAAAAACTTGTTTTTATCATCCACAGATTTGACCAGTTCAAGTCTTTCTAGTCACTCTGCACAAAAGATGGGAACATTTGAGAAATTACCACATTTAGGCTGAAGGACTGGGGCTTTTAGTTGAGCTGAAGCTTAGTCATCATGAGTTTTTAATGGCACTATGTGGGGTTTTTTTCTTCCTGTTGCTTTGTTTCAATTTATTTAGGAGCATACAAAATCAGAGTTAGATGCATGGAAGATTGTTCGGGTTAGTGAAGATTTTCGAGTGATAGCTTTGGGCCTGCCAGTACCTAAATACTCTGGTAACCCTTTGGATCCACCCCTTCGCTCTCGATTTCAAGCTAGAGATGTTTATCATCTGCCCTTTAAGGTGAGTGTGATAGCAGAAGACTGGATCATTTGTATCGAGTAGAGATAATATTCTGATATTATGTTTTACTTACCTCACCTCTGAAAAGAATTCTTGGGTAATAAATTTATCTTAAAGTGCATTTTTCATATTTTTGTATCGCATAATAAATTCCGGACATGCAGTCTTAAGAGTTGCCATGGAATGCTGCAGCAGAAAAGTAACTTCCATAGCACAGCCCTAAAAGAAAGAATTTGATCTTTTTTTTTATTCTTAAGTAAAATTAATTCTGTGTCAAGGAGTGAGTAGAATCCTTATGTCTAAATTAGAGGGAAAGATAGAGAGTGCTTAATATTGTGACCTGTGACCCACAATATGATGCCAAAATTAATTTACTCTGTGATTTTATGTTCTATTTCCAGGACCATCTTCAGCTATTATATTCAATTGGATCAAACATTTCCACTGAGAGGTAATTTTTCATAATTAAAAAAAAAAAATTGAATGAAGAAGCTATGTCCTTTCAGGATTCCATGCTATTTTTATGTCTCTATCACTGCATAGAGACCAGAAGTGAAGAAAGTTTTAATATGTGTGGGCATATGCTCTAATAACTTTTCTTATATAACCTTCATATAATGAATCCTTAGTGCTTTAGATCATTGGTCACACCTTACTTGTGTGCACTCAGAAGTAGTTTCAGCATCTTTTACTATATTTAACTTTTTATACTTTAGTGTTTTAAATACAGATAACATGTATAAAACTCTGTAATTACTTTTTCATATGCAGAATTTCTCAGCTCCTGTCTTTTGCTACAACTCTCTGCTCTCAAGAATCGTCTACATTGGGACTTCCAGATTTTCCTTTAGACAGCTTATCAGCTGCAGTTCAGATTTTGGTATGTGCATGCATGTGCTATGAAACTGCATGGGTTTAAAATTGCTCGGAATTAGGTCTGGTTTATTCATGTTGTTAGAAGAAAATTAACATGAATATTTGAAAAAAAATCCTGAAAAAACTAAGAAAGTCTGAGGGAGAAAAGTCTCAGTCAGATACCTCTGCATAATACTTTAATCAAACATAGAACATAATACGGAAGAACAAAGTATTGTATGACATAAGATTTGTGTTATGTGTGTTATTAAATGTATCTTAAGTGCTCAATTTACTGTTTTCCCCCCTCTGGTAAATCACCTTACCAGACTTCAGGGCATCTACAGTCTATCTGATGGCACTGAGGTAGCAAGTGGAGAGAAATAAAAGCCACAGCCTAAAAGTGCTTTGCATTTAATATTCCACATGTAAATCAGATTGCTTGCATTACAAAGATACGTATTGCTCTCCACTGACACCTTAAAGGACCCAAAACAAATGTGGGTGTAGGAAACAGTTAAATTGTGTGAGAGGAGGCCTGGATTAGGTCTTTGGGCTGACTGGTGGATTTAGAATAAACAGAAATGGAGGATTATGTGAAGATGCAGGCTGTGCACACTTAAAGATGCAGTGCTTCCTGACAGCTAAGTCCAGAGGGAAATGGGAATTTTATGTCTGCAGAGTTCACAGTGACAGGTCAGGCAGCTCAGGACTAAAGCTATGTCAGTCTTTCTGCTTTCCTGGATAGTCCTTTTTCCCTTGGACTTTATAATTACATGGTAAAAAATCAAAGACAACATGGAAGGTGCCTCCTGAAGGAAGTCAGGGACATGAAATCTGTATAAAGAAAAAGGAGTTGGTGCCCTTTTACATGCAGGAAGGTATGGTCAACCAGGAGGGTAAAATCCCAGGAGAGTTTCTCAGACCCACTCTCCGAGGTGCAGGTGTCTGTAGAAGGAACTCTGGGTGGTTCTCTGTTGTCTCATGTGCAGTCATTTTGTCTATGGTACTGCTCAGCAGCAGATCACTTCCTACCTATTTTATTGGATTATAAACATTAAAGCATGTAAATTACTTGTGTTACTGTGGTGCTCAATCTCCTCAGTTGGGGATACCTACGGTCAGACCTATGGTCATTTTTTTTCTGAATTAGGAGTCCTACATTAGATACTAAGAAGTGATGAAAATTCAAGTTCAGTGAAATGAAGTAGTATTTGAAGGGCTTTGGGAAAAAATATTGTTGGATTTTGAAATAAATTGCAACTTTTTATTCTTTGAGCCGCAAAATGAAAAATTATTTTTAAATGCATGGCAGATGGCTTTCAGAGTAACAGAAAGAAAATGAGAACTAAGCTATTATCTAAACTATGGAGTGAAGGAAGCATTTTATTTTACATTAGAGAACGTGAAGTGTTACCATTGTATGACAATGTCTTTCTTAGGTAAATGGAAACTGTTTCTTTTAGAATTAGTTTTAATCACTTGGATTTCTGAGCTGTGCTCAGTGATTTCGAGCTACATCGTTTTTCCTTTGTATGCTGGGTCAGTGCCAAACTCTGCTCCTAGTTTAGTTAGTCTAAATGTTTAAAAGTGTAGAGAGAGTGCATTGTGATGAGTAGTTTCTTATCTTCTGTCATAGAGTCACACAGTCCCAAAACATAATTTCTTAGTTTAAGAACTTCTGCCTGAGAAAAGGGAAAGTTTTTTGTAGGGTCTTGTTCTGAAGAGGCTTATTTTCTACATTCCATTGTAATTGTTACTGATTTGAGACAGTGTGGAAAAGTTACATGGTATGTCTTTATATATAGATTGAAGGCTTTTAAAGGCACTAAAGGACTCCCTCATCCTTGAAGCTGTATATTTACTGTAGTGCAATAAATGGTTTATTTTTACTGATTTTTTTTTTGTGTGGAACATTATAAATAGTGTTACTGCTTATAAATTGAATTACGCATTTCATAAAATATGTGTGTCCTGGCTTCATTTCCAAGGAACTCTTCTTTCATTTGTGTGCTTATGTAAATCCAAGTGTATAACTGAAAAACAGTTAATTTTATTTGAATTACTTTATTTGCTTTGATGAAGGCTTAAAAAGATAGCAGCAGTCAAATGCCTGTTTTCCACTCGTGTAACACACAAATAGTCCTTAAAAATTTGCAAGTCAATTTTGAAGCAAACAATCAATACTTAATCAATTAACTTAGAGAGTTTGAAGTGCCTTTTTTTCTACCAGGAAGGGCTTTATGCATAGTGTCTTCGGTAGTTATAAGTGCATTTCTCTTTCTTTATTGCTACAGCAAAATAGCCAGATGTTTTTCTAGTTCAGGCAGCAATTGACAAAAGAGTTAGTACTTAAATCTAACAAGGAGACAGTAAAAAAAAAAAAGTTGGGTTTTTCTTTAGGAATTGCAAGCATACATAATTATTCTTTTCAAAACAACACAGTTTTAATCAAACTGTTCAGAAATATCTGTGAGCTGATTTGTTAAGTAGAACTGGTACAATATAATAGAATCAAAATTAAATACTATAAATTGCTGTGAATGTGTGGTGGGATTTGTCTCTCTTGGCCATATTTGTCTTTAGGTATCTGAGCCAGTCACTGTAGCTTCCATTTATGCCCAGGAAAGAAAATAATTTTTAGAACATAGTTCTTCTGATCTGCTTTGGACACTTAAATTACAATGAATTACACCTGAGAAGTGCCTGTTTTAACATCTAGTCGAATACTGCTTGTAGTGGTCCTTTGTATATTGCCCTTACAGTCTTATTTTAAGTTCAAAGCTGTGCAGTATTTTGGGTTAATGGCTGGTGACAGAATGAGCCAATAATTTTTTCAATTTTTTAAATTTGAATTAGGATTCCTTTCCTATGATGTCAGTCCAGCATGTTATTGACCGGCTTTACCCCTATCATCTTTTCCTTGGAAAGGAAGGCAGGACTGCAGTCAAAGACATGCTAAAAGTAAGTATTGAACAATATATTTATATTATAATTCTAGGGAGTGATGGAATATGGCAGTAGTTTTCCTGACTAATGGTATGTCATGGTTTATGGCAAATTTTGTGAGGAAACTTCAGAAGTGGTCATTTCTAGAAAGCAAATTGCTCTCGGATCTGGTTTTAAAGGTGCAGAACTTATTTCTGGGCTAAACAGATTAATGGGGATACAATTCAGCATCATACAGTCACCCTAGGACATGGTACTTCATTACTTCTGTATAAAAACAGAAATCTTAGGTAAATTAAATGGCTACATTATTGCTGATGCTTAAAACTTTCATAACAGTATTTTAAAAAATCCTCTAGTTAATTTCATTATAGTGAAAGGTAAAACCTCTAGGATCTTTGGAATATTTAGACCTCAGTTAAAGACTACAGAAAAGTCCTCATTATATAATAAGTGGTTAATTAATTTGAGAGTAGTTAGTTGTATGATTATGGTAGTC
The DNA here is from genome assembly GCA_013397155.1 of Irena cyanogastra. NCBI lineage: Eukaryota > Metazoa > Chordata > Aves > Passeriformes > Irenidae > Irena > Irena cyanogastra. The sequence goes on along the minus strand of VWZV01010621.1, from coordinate 90,718 downwards.
AAATGCTTAAAAAATACCTCTGTCATTTGACATTTAAGAGAAGATTCTAAAAGGACTGTAAATATCACATGCAAAAAGTACCTTAACTAATGATTATAGATTGTATTAGTCTCTGGACTTGGTCTGTGATACTTTTTGTTGCTTATTGTTGGTCAGATCTGTTTTTTCAGTTTGTCCATGTTTAATAGTAGCTTACAAAGCCTATAATTATGATGGGTTATTTTATTTATCTTTTAAAACACAGTGTCAGCTTTCTTTACCTTTTAATATGTTGTAGGAGTTACATATGTTGCTGAAAATTAGCATTAAAGTATTTTAACCAGCTCTTTCACTTCTGAAAGTGAGTCAATGTTAGCAGAGCAGTAACAGTCACTTTTATCTTAATACGCCTTTATTTTAAATACTTTGTCATTTTTTTTATTCCCTCAGTTACGGATGGTGAATGCTGTTGTGTTCTATTCCATCAGCTTCATTTTCTATTTATTTTCTTTAACTTTGTGTTGTGCATGCTTTTGCTTCTTGTATAAGACAGATTGATTTGGCTCATAAAATTTTCTTTCCCAATAATAATCTACTTTTAAATGCCTCATTCATAGATTTTTCTGTGTTAATTTTCCTCTTTTTCAAAAAAATCTTCCTCATCACTACCTTCACAAACTTACTATGTCAATAAGTACGTATAATCTTATTTGGAATTTTATTCTATTTGCACACCACAAATCTTGTTAAGCAATAAATCTTAAGAAATACAGAAAATAACTGGTTGTATTGAGGAACATCTCTTTATAATAACAGCAGCTCCAGAACTGTATAAATTTTAATAAGAGATTATTTTTTGCATTCTATAAGAATGGTGAGGGAGAGGAGTCTAGCAGAAGCAAGACTTCTATTTCCTATGGGTTTCCTAAGAGTGTCCAGGTAATAACGGCTACTGAATACGTCTTTCCTGTGTAAAAGGAAAGGCTAATCTTAACTGAGTGGTAACGAGTTGAAAAAAACCCAAAAGATACTGGATGTGTGTTGGCATTGATGAATGAATTTGTATATTCAATCGCTTCTTAACCTCAGCTAACATTTAAAGAAAAAAGCCTCAGACTTCAGATAATGGACTGTAAAGTTTAGGTGTCAGACTCAGAGGCAGATACAAGGATGTAGTAATGTAGCTGATAAAGCTGATAACATACCCTAATTTCAGGATAGCTTCCCTTCCAGTCAGCTGTTGGAGCTGGAAAGTGAGATAGCCTGTGGTTATGCCAAACAGGTTGTTTTGGCAGCTGTTAAGATGCTGTGCATGTTCCCTGAAGAGATCATATTCTTAAAGCACTGTCTTCCCAAATGTTATCTTCAACTTGGAGAAATCCTTTCCTTATATACCTTGCGTACTGAGGCTACACCAAGATCTAGGCATTACTTGTAATTCTTATTCTCAGTAATGAAATAAAGTGACATATTGACTTACACCTTCCCTGGGAGTGGAGGTACTTTCCTGGGAGTGTTTGTGGGAAAACACTGATGAGAAACTTGACATGACCCAGCAATGTAAGCTTTGAGCACAGAAAGCCAACTGTACCCTGGACTGCATCAAAAGCAGCTTGGCCAGCAGGCTGAGAGAGGGGATTCTGTGCCTCCATTCCCCTCTGGTGAGACCCCGCCTGGAATAATGTTGAAGAAAAAGGGATGTCTGTCAACCAATTTTTTAATTAGATACTAATGTAACTCCTTTTTTCAAACTAGTTAGCGTAAAAAAAAAAAATGTGTTTAAGGATTGTGCACTAATCCAGCATCAGCAGTGGTCTTTAGAGGTGCTTAACATAGAAAAGCATTTGTACAAGTGCTACAGTTTGCAGCATTCATTAGTTCACTAGCTTGCAATAGACAGGATGAAAGTACCAAAATAAACTTGCCAGTGATGTGGCTTTATTTACCCTTTGTTTACCCTTATTTGAAGTTTCTGCACTTTGGCAGCTATCAAAGTGATCAATTTGTATTATGATTCCTTAATTCTTAATTCCTTAATTCCTTAATTATGATCCTTAACTCAGAAGATCTGACAAAGGAAAATATGTGCTGGTTGGAATTTTGGCCCTCAAAATTTTTCTGTACTTTTCAGGAAATACTGGCATGACAAATTATTTTGACTGACGGATGATTTAATTGATGAAATATAATTGTAAATATTAAGTAAAAAAGTATTCAAGGTTTTTCTCTGCAAGAATGACATATGGAGAAATCACTGATTTCAAGGAAAACAGCTTCCAGTTAAACATTGTCAAACAATAAGCTTGAGCATGTATGATGTGTTTCCCACAGCACTGGAGTTTTCTTTTCTGTATGCAACTGAGAGGCTTTTTAAAAACTGATTGGCTTCATTTAGGCTGAGTGTGTGGTGAATAAGAGGCTCCACATTTTCTATACTTATTTCTTCATTGTCCCATAAAGTTTTAGTATTTTACTCCAGACTCAGTGGATGTTTTGAGTTTACTCTTTTAATTCTCGTATGCTTTTTGTGTGCCTTTTTTCACATTGTTAGAAACACCTACTGTTTGGATTTTTTTACCTTCCAATCAGGAGACTCTTTCCATGAAATTTTAGAAAAATACGTAGAAAACAGATTTGTTAATAAATTAGCAAGTCACTTTTAGCCTATATCCTTTTTTTAGCTTCACTCTAAACCCCTAGAGTTTTTCTTCATTTTTTTCATGCTTTGATTAATTCTGTGTTTACTGTCTTGATCTTACGCCAAATAAAAGTTTTTTTTGTTGCCGTTACTCATTTTTGTATGACTTGCACATCCGCTTTAATCTTACCTGACCTCCTCATTGAAAACTGTTTCCCTGCCTCACAGTACATAGGAACACTTGTAAGACTGGAATTCTATTTCATGTCTAGACAAGAAAGAATTCTTCAGTATCCTTTTCTCTTCTAAGATATCTCTGTTGCAAATTTTGTTCTAAGGAAGGATTTGTTTCTCTCTTACTCCTTCCAAAGTATTTTATAATCTTTGGGGTTTTGCATTAATAGATGCTCTTAGTGCCAATACATACCATTGTAGTGGAATCTGTCAGATTTCATATATCAATCCATCCCATCTCGCATTTGCAGTTCCTGTTCTGCTCCTTGTGAAGCGGTTCAGTCCGCTGCTTCTTTGGAAAATTCTCTTTCCTTCCCGTGCAGAGAATCTTCCAGCCTTTGCATGCCTCTTTTGAATAGCCTAGCTGCCTTGTGGGTTCAGCCAATTGATCATCTGCAGCTATGGCTCATTTAAGCTCTCTGTTCCTTTGACCAGCTGGATTACTGGCGTATTCTTTGCATTTTCCATTTTGAGATATTGCCGATCATTAGAGGCTTCCAAGTGATCCGAATTTCTCTTCCTTTTTTCCCTAACTTTTACAGTTTGCCTTTTCTCACGTGTTGTTAGGCATGCAGAACGTGGCCTGATGATTATGAGCTGCCAAACCACTTCCCTGGTTTTTGGTGACTAGTCTATTCTTTTTGCTTTCCTCTGAGTCAATGAGGCTGCCTGCTTCTGGCTCTCCAAGTATCTCTTAAACTTTCTGATACTGAATGTGCTCGGTAGCTGTTCTCTCAAACCACAAATATTTTTTCCTTTGCAGCTATCAGCTTGAACATTTTATAGTGGAAGTTGTTTCTGGCTCAGCAGAAGTGTTTAATGTGTTGTACATCCATTTTATGCCACTCTGATTCCATTTCTACCTATCATAATTCTAAATGAAGAACTGCATCAAAGAGACCTGTCTTGGTCTGAAAGCCACAGGCAGTTTTGTTTGCTGCTCCTGTTCAGGTGTAAGTGTGATATTTACTAGAGGTGTGAGGTTATTTAATTAGTAGAGTATTCAGTTCAGCAACATCTATGTAATTACGTGTGATAAATTCAAATTCACTTAGATGAATTTAAATTGCGTAAATTCAGTAACAATTTGCACATAGACATTCCTCTTTCACTGTTCTGACTTAATGTCTAAAATGCTACAGAACCCTCAACAACAACAAAGAACAACAAAGAAAATCTCACCAAAACAAAAAAAAAACCCAACCAATCCAAAAAACACCTTAGAAATTTTAAACTCCAAAGACCTTTGTGTGCAAGTTCTGTTGTTGCTGTCTCTAAATCCTTGTTTTCCAGTATCCAGCGTCTGCTGGTGCAAGTAATCTTGCTCACTCACAGTTATTTTCTCTTGTTGGTAAGGGATTTAGTGTACCAGCAGTTGGCAATTTTATATATAAGCACCCTTGACTCTATCCAAAATGCCATTAAATTAGTAAGAATATTGCGTTTTATTAATGAAGATTAGAGTGAGAATGTGTGGTAGTTACTTTCACAGAATCATGCTTGGAGATAGGACAGGAGTGTTTCTTAGAATCATACTTGGAGATAGGACAGGAATGCCTACTGAGTACTCTCTTTTTGTTTGAGAATTTAATGGTATCTGAAGTAGACTCAGCTGTTACAATAAGAATATAATTTGTTGCAGCCCTTTACTGAAGTGCATTTATCTTAAATACATGTTTAAACATAGTACTTTTGTAAGCTTTTGCTCCAGAATGAAAATTTACAAAGTGGTGAAGAGAAAAAGGTTTTGTAAAGATCCATCTCAGTTTTCTTTTTGAACTTTAATAGGCAGTGCTATGAATCCTAGTAGTAATAATTCTATATGCCTTTTAAAAGTGATTTTGCATTAATGAATTCTGTTTAAAAAACTATGTTTTCTAAGAATTCTGAGGAGCTGGAGAGTACTCCTTTTTCTCTTGTTTACTCAGCTTTCACTCGTTGAATAAAATAGTTCTATGAATTCAGTAGTTCCAGTTATTAACTTTTTTTGTGCATAAAGTCCCCAATATGACTGTCCTTACTGAACATTTTTAAATGGTTTTTGTGCTTTCTATGTACAGCAAAAATAAAGAGTATAATGCTCGAAAGAGGATTAAGAAAACATGTCCTGTTTTATGTCCTTGATATACCCAGAACATGCTGAAGGCTTAATTTGTACAGGTTGTCCTCAATTTTCCTTGTATGAGGCAGCTATGAAACTAATGTTTGCTAGTTATTTTTATTGGTAGTCAGATGTTTAAATCTACAATTGGTTATAATGAGCAGCAGAGAAAGGTGATTTATTATTGCACATGCTAAAGGCTATAGTTCGTTTCTTGTTTTTTTTTAAACTGTCAGGCTAAGACTTATCAAAGTCACCATGTGACATTTTCACTTTACATCTGTCACTACAGTCTGAGTAAGTTTACAATCTCTCTGCTTTGGTTTTAAATGTAAAATATATAGGCCATCAAGAATGTGAACACAGGTATCTGCAGTAAAAGTTAAAGTAAATGGATTTAGGACTTTATAAGCAATTAATAATGAATATGCTTCTGGCATTATTTTAGAAGGAACAGTTTTAAAAACCAGGAAGTTGTATTTAATAATTAATTTCCTCACCTCTGAATTTTACAGCGCTTTGAGCTTCAAGATTCAGAAAAACACTTGTTTCCCAGGAAGATTACTAGAGTAGAAACTGTACATGGAAACAAACCCTTTAAGGCCAATGTAACTGTCCAAATTGGTGAAAACGAAGTCACATTCCAGGTATGAATTTATATATATTCATGAAACTATAATGTGTTTTTAAAGTGTTTTTAAACACTATCTCATTTAATTCTCTTCGAGAATTGCCACACTTGAGACTAAAAGTCATTTGCACTGAACTTTTTTTTTTTTTGTAGAGTAACATATGGTATTTATTGGAAATGCATTTAGATACTGGAATATTAGTTTATGGATGCACGTGATTTTGTTTCTAGATAAACTCATAGTTTCCTCCATGTGAATCATTACAGTTTGGATGAAAAAAAAAAAGCTGTTCAATTTCCTTTTTTTTTTGTTTTATTGGATTAGAATAGCAGAGAGTACTTATGATGCTCTTAATGCTGCTTTCCCTTTTTCTTTTTGTAAAAACAATAGTCTGTCTTTGTTTACACTTCAAATAAAATCTAATGAGTGCTTGGTAATGTTCCGACACAGGATGTTGGGAAAATGGAACAAAGTAATCACATCAAATATGATTAGTTTGAGTTTCTTCCAATGAAGTTTATGACCTGCTAGGTGGTGAAATAAATTCTTACTCAGGAAACAGATGCTGATCTGAGAATTTGAAGTTAATGTTGAATTTGGAGAGTCTAGAGAGTCTGTAAAGAAGGTGAATTAATGGGAGTCAGAGAGATTATAATAACATTGGTGAGGAATATCCTAAGAGAGTTTGTACCATGACGAAATGAAGAGAGGAGTAACAGCAAATGGGAATTTTTCAGGAAGAGTTGAGTGTGTAGGAACTTGATTCAATTATTTTCTGAAGCAAAGATTTTTGGTTTTTTTGACATATGGGTGATATGTTCTGAAAGTACTTCTGCAGAATGCTTCTCTTATACTTGTAGTTCCTTCAGATTTTTACAATACTAATTATCTCTTCCATGTTTCTCTGATGAGCAGTGAATATTGGTGACTTTTTATTTGTCTCTTTCATGAACAGCCTGAAGTTCTTTGCATACCCCAATGCTATAATTATATTGATTCACATTTTGTTAATTTTGTTTTATTAAAAGTGAGTGAAGGAGTTTGTCTATTAGAAATTAAGTGGTTTAATTTTGTGACAGTTTCAAGTTTGATGGATGACGATTACCAGCAAAATATTACAGTAGTTTTGGACAAGCATAATCTAGTTCAAACGACACTTAGAGTTATCACAGTATAGCTTATTTAGCATTTTGATTTACTTTTTTTTCTTATAGGTTCCAGCTGGAACTAGACTGTTAAAAAATCATTCTCAATCAGATACTTTCATAAGGACTTCCAGCCATAATCAACTGTTGGCAGAAATGATGCAATCCCATATGGTTAAAGATATGTGTTTAATTGGAGGAAAAGTAAGAATTTAAATTTCTATTCTCCCTTCTTCCCCATGATCTTTAAAATGTAATCTAATTAATATTTTTTAACTTTTTAGGGCTGTGGCAAAACAGTTATTGCCAAGGAGTTTGCTGATATACTGGGATACAGCATAGAACCTATCATGCTATACCAGGTAAGGAAACTGCTGATGATCATGCTTTAAATATGGTCTACATAGAGACTTTCTCACAGCACTAGAGGTGTTGGGTGTTTTTGCAAGCCCCAAGCTCTGTCAAGCTTGAGAGCAATGTCATAGCCGGTGGTCACTCAGTACTTGTTTGGACGGAATTGTCTGTCTTAGGTTGTAGTACCCTCTAACCTCATGGCATAAGCTGAAAAATTGCAAGATTTAAAAGTAGAATTAATTAATTTGCTTACTTTTCACACAGAGATCACATGTGTAAGGTTGTCTCCATAACCCTGAGGCATGAAAGTGCTTGAATAAAATATGACGTCAAGGGGCTCCTATGACCTTACAAGTCAAAATACACCAAATATAACAACATTTACAGTTCTAAGTGATAATTTGCAATGCTGCAGGAAAACATTAGCACCACGTTTAATGCAATATACTGGTCTCTTTCTTCAATCTCTTTTCTGCTTTAATTTTTTCCCAGACAGCATGGAGACCTCCAAAGGAAGAAATAGCAGTGGCATCTGATTTGAAAGTGTACTGGCATGTGGGGAGAAACACTGACAGAGATGGGTGGTGAGGTTGAAGGGTTGGAAAAGTGAGAGTAAAATAGAAAAGAGAAATACTGATGATGATGAAAAAAGACAGTCCATTTTATGTTCTCTTGCACTGTTGAGAGCCTCCCCAGACAGGATCCCAATGCTTTTCCTTCCCACCCTGTGTGGCTTCAGCTGATAAGGGGGAAGACTTTGAAGCTCTGTCTGCATAACTGGAGTCAGACAGATGGCTTCTGCCCTTTTCTCCTTTAATGTGGCCAAGTGTGAGCAGATTCGAGTTCCAGGGCTACATATCCTCATCAGTGTTATGTCATGTTCATAATAATATACCTGGATTTCCAGCAGTGCCTACTACCTTTTGTATAGTGGCCTATTGAAATATCTGAGCTAGAACTGTGTGTCCAGCTACTCTGCATACTTCTCTCTGTACTCGTCACTGTAAACACAGTTTTAAATCATCCCAGAAAAGTAACTTTTGCAACTTGACAAACCTGCTTAAGGGCAAGCACACCCTAACCCTTGTATTGTTGCATACAATACAATATTTGGTATTTGCCAACAAAATTAGATCATTATTTGTTTAAAAACATGGCCACTGTTTCTCAACTTCCTACCTTTACTTAGTATGGCTTCAATGAATATGAGCACAAGGCTTCATTTTTGGAGTCATGTGAGCAGAGCTGACAATGGAACTATTTATTTAGTAAACATCTTTCTTTGAAAGGAACTGTAATTCCTATAAAAATAAAATCTAGGAAAGGATTTGAGGTATTTGTCACTAAAGTGAATGTTACCTTTGGTTTCACCTGGGTTTAATGAAGCTTAGAGGGCAAAGGGGTTTTATAGAAAGACTTTTGGTGATATCAGAACAGTATCAATAAAGAAAATAAATGACTGAGAGGTGCTTGTTCACTGTAAATTCCTGTGTAGCCAAGCCTAGGTAAGATGCACATATGTATCTGTACATATAAATGTTTCCTGATGTACAGTGTGTTACATAAATGCCAAAGTTTTTACAAAAAGCAGTGTATAAAAATAGTTATGAATGTAGCTGAGCTATAAATAGAGTTTCAGAATGCATTTGTTTTTCTTAAAATATATAACCTATCAGGGGCTTTGCATAGCAAAGCAATAGGATAATTTAATGATGGAACAAATGTTAAATTCATACATTAATTCAGCAGTGAAGACTATGAAAAGTTTGATAATGCTGTAAATTTAGCATATTTTTCAACTTTCATTCAAAAAAGTGTCTTCTTAGGTTTTTTCAGTGAGACATCATACTGTCTTGAATCCATTTCTAAAATTAAGGGGGCTTTTCTTTGTTCTATGGTTGGTATTTATTTTCTGATAATTTTTACAGGCACAAAAATGAGTAGAGGGACATTTACCTTTGGTCTGAAGCAATAGCACCATTTCTGCTCAGGCTGACTGAAGAAATTAATTCTTAGATTTTTTTTTTTCAATATATGTGTGTATATATA
>VWZV01010621.1:1767-81571 GCA_013397155.1 Irena cyanogastra | reverse complement strand
TATATATATATATATATAGTCTTTACTTTTAGTATTTGCTTCATCGTTCCTTGCAAGTGAAGTAAAACAACTCTAGAAGTTTTTGTGTTGTGAAGTGAAAATCAGATTTACCTAAAGCAAACCTTTTGTAACACAGATCATCTCTTATACTAACAGTTGGCTGAGAGAGCAGTTCCTGTCTCATTTGTGATATCTGACATCATTATATGGATTTCTCATTATATGCAGTTCCATGTAGATAAATTGCTGAGAAAGGAAACTCATCCTGATTAGGAAAGGTTTGTTTTTAAGTTGTCGCTTAATGCAGTTAAGCAACAGCAAATGAGAAGCAGTAGCCAGCTAGTGCTTTGTGGACTGTAGCTAGGGAACTTTTAGTCCAAATTTTCTCCCCCCAGAATTTCAGAGGGGAAAAAAAGTAACAGTTGAAGTGATGTTATAACAGTTTTCCAGCAACTTGCTCCTTTTCTTCCCTGGCAAAAACAGTTTTATAAGCACATCACTGGTGTTTGTGTACTGTGATGTTTTTGTTTCTAGGGCTTTTTTTTTTGCCTGATCTCATATTTTTTTTTACCAAATCCTTCCAGTTTCTTATTTGAGAAATACTAACAAATGATGAGTCCAAATTGGCATGAAAAGCAGGAAACATAGATTCTTCACCTCATAATTGCCAAGAACATGATTAGTACTACAAGCCATGAAAAATGGTTAGGTTGGAGGCTTGTGTTGGTTTAGCTGCTAGAGTTATCCTACTTGGTTCTTATCCTAAACTTTTTTTTTCCTATATACAAACTGCTCTTGAAAATAGACAATGAAATGTAAAACACATAAATTATAATGACTGCTACAAATTAAAATAAACTTTTTGTTTCACAAGGCAATATATTATTGCCATTGGTTTGTCCAAAATAAGAGGAATAATTAATTCTTATACTCCAGTTACTTCCCCTCCAAAGGGAGGCCTTTTTAGCATTAGAGTATTGTAAGTTTAGTTTTAATATCATATATTAAGTGGTTTGAATAAAACTTATTAAAAATAGAGTAAATAAATAAAAACAATAAATCACTGGACAGGTAGTTAGCCATAAAATAAGTTCCTTACAGAAACTGTGCAGGTGTTATGGTATTCCTTTTTAATCATCCCTTAATTGAATCTCATTCAACCATTTAAATCACAATGTTACATTCCTGTTATACTTCAGAAAATATTTTGCACAAAATATTTGCACAGAATATATGAACTCTTCTGAGTTTATCTGCAGAAAACTAGTGCATGGTTCTCATTGTTGGAGTTAGAGATCGACATGCTGTACAGGATACCAGGCTTTCACTCAATTCATACTGTATGTTGTTTCATTTCTCTAGAGGTGAATTATCCAAAGATGTGTTAGTTAAGTATTCATTACAGCATTTACCAGCTGCTGAATGCACAGTTTTTAAGCAAGTCCTAAACCCACATTTTTCTTTTTTTTATAAAAATGTTTCCTGTCTAATTCATTAATAAAATAGAAAATAGTGAACACAGCAGTAAAACAATAGAAATACAAGAATAAAAATGCAGTATGGTTTTGTGGATTTGAATGTGAGACTTTAAATTAGATAAATGTGGAAGCACTGAAGGAACCAGACTTTGTTCTGTTATTTTAGGGCTTTTAAGGAAATGTAGAAAAAGGAAATTATTCAGGCCATATGATGTAATGTATTCTATTTTTATTCTTTAAAGTTCAAAGGGTTTAGAATTGTGAAAAAGACATATGCAAAAGCTACAATTACAATAGAAAATATGTTTTTATCTGATTTTGGGCAAAGTTGCGTTCACAGTGCAGCCTGAGCAACGAATTTAGTCTTCCAGGTCACAAAATTACTATTGTGTCTTTGTTTCTCTCGTGTTTACCTGTTGTGATGGAACATCTTAAATATGTGTGCTGGAGGATAGTCTAGATTTTGTCTTTGGTTTGATTCCTTGAGCGTTATTTTGTGCTAGGGTATGTACTATTCATAAATTCTATGTTACGGGCTTCTTTCTTACCCTGTTCATTATTCTCTGATGCTTTCAGCAGCATTTTCCTCCTGAGAGGTGCAATGTCATGCTGGTTTGTGTTCAAGATTAATGATAAAATCTTGACTCTTTGAGGTGGCTTCCATATGAAAGAAAATATTCTTGTTGCTCCAGGTGTAAATTGCTGCCCCCTTCTGTGCACAGGGCTGTGTACAACTTGTCATATGTTTGAGTTTTGTTAACGGGGGAGGGAGAAGGCTTTTGTTCTTGTTTCAAAGAGGTGATATTGGCAATTCTAGAACTTCCAAAGACTATTTAGCATTTTGTGACTAGATTTGTGTGTGTATTTCTAATACTCTTTGGAAATGTATTTGAAGATTTCCTGCTAATCTTCCTTTATTCTTGGGAAGAGCAGAATGCAGTTTTTTTAAGGAGAAAACATGTACTCATAAATTAAGAGACTAGATCATAAATATATTCTTCTGATGGACTGATGCTTCCAGGATATGACAGCTAGAGATTTGCTACAGCAAAGGTACACTCTTCCAAATGGAGACACTGCTTGGAGACCGTCGCCACTTGTCACTGCAGCTTTGGAAGGAAAGCTTGTTCTTCTGGACGGCATTCATCGAATTAACCCTGGCACTCTGGCTGTGCTCCAAAGGTCAGGATGTGAGCTTGGATAAGTTGGGTGCACGTGATGTGTGTACTGATTGCATGCATACTGAGACTTTAAGTTCCTGCTGGTGAATATGGGTTTGGAACTTCAGGAATACTGTAGAGATCAAGCTGAGTGTTGAAGTTTCATAGAATATGTAGTGCTCATTTTTTTACTGAAGAGCAGAAGCAACTCTTTAGTTTTTTTGTAAACCCAGAATAATACAGGAAATTTCAGCCTGTTGTAAATCTAGGGTGTTAGTCTGAATTTTGGAATGAGCTAAATTTTATTCTAGAATTATGAAATCTAAAAATCAGTAATATTTGTACAACAATTTTAAAGTGCAAGATGTCAGAAAATGTTTGAAACATTTTGAGTGCATTCTGCTTCTAAACAATTATAATATAAAATATGTTACACAGCATACTTTATATTGATTGGAAAAATGTCTTTCTAAACATTATTTCATAATTCAATAAAAAATAAATTAAACTTTGCAGAACATAGTAATGGCAATTACTATGTTAATAATTATTTATACTGTCAGGTCAAATTTTTATGCCATTTAATATGCATGCATCATATACTGGCTTTTGCAAATCAGAGGACATAGTGATCTTTAAAAGCAGGTTGTAGCAAAAGCATTTTCTTCTTTCTCTTATTATATATATATATGCAGAAGGACAGAACAGAGATTTATACTTGCCTGTGTTTTTGCCTTTTCATCTGTTTAGTGTTCCTTTCTGATTTTTAGTTCTGATATGTGCATGCATTACAGCTAATCAGCTTCTGCATATCACAAAATAAAAGCTGGGTCTGTACATATATTAATCTTTAAAGCCAGCTGAAAGATAGCATTTCAAGAAATAAAAGTATATTTACTTGGTACAAGCATAACAAAAAAGCAGTTTCATGCCATTTGTGCACACTCCACTGGTAAGACAGATTATTGTATTTTTCATATTCTTACCATATGGATTTAAACTAAGCTGATTGAATATGTGCTAAAACTTACATATGTTATTTTACCTCCATGCCTTGATGCAACTTGAGTTGGTATCCTTTTTTCTTTTTACTGAGGTGTGTTTTAACTGAGATAGCTTTTAAAAACACCCTTAGTTCTTATATGTATTATAAAAATTAATCAAAAGCAAGATAGAGCTTATTCTTTATTTTCAGACTAATACACGACAGAGAACTGACTCTCTACGATGGGACCAGATTGTTAAGGGAAGATAGATACCAAAACTTAAAAGAAGAATTGCAGCTCTCTGATGAGAAACTACAGGAGAGGTAAAGTATCAGCTACGACTATAGAATGCAAACAACATTTCAATTTTATAATTTTTTTTCTAATTAAAAAAATGCAAAATGCTTTCCTGTTAAATGGATTCCTTTAATTGCTAAGAGAAACATCTTCTAAACATAAGGTTCCTCCTTAGCTCTGCTTCTTTTTGTGGTATGGCAAAATTATATCCTGTTTAGAGTGCTTGAACTAAAAGGAAAACATCCTTTAAGAGAAGGAGTTAGAAATTGAAGAGAAATTCTAAGTAGGTACAGAAATAGATATAAAGCTACATAGTACTTAATTTTGGAACATTTTATTAAAAGTCTTGGAAAATAAAGCTAAATTGAAGTTAAATACTACTTGTTACTTTCTTTTGCCTCATGAGCTAGAAAGCTGGTATTTAATTTACAATTAATATGGAGCAGGAAATCCTAAAGATGGGTTGGGACCCATTATGCTTATTCTTTTTGTTCCTTTACTTGTCTGCTAGAAACATTCCACAGGTAGAAATGTTTTCTAGTCCTCTGAGGCCATACTTGATACATTACAAAACACTGCTGACCAATTTTAGTTAAAGGGAGGGATATTGTTTGTTGTCTGTCAGAACAAATGCAATCTAATATTCTGTAATATATAAGGAGCTAAACATATTGTGGTTCTGAAATGGATCTGTCCTCTGAAAAGACAGTTGAAGTTTTATGTCAATCATCCATGCCCATTGTTATGTATGCATGTGTCCAAACTTTGAAGACGCCTGATGGGTTTATAGCAGGGGTGCATTCATGGTATGCCACATTTTCTCTCAATTGTCTTGCTGAATCTGGTCTTTTTCTTTGACCTATGTTGTCCACCTTTAGAAAAGCTGCTTTTCTTTTACTTCCTGGTTGTTTCCATGTTTCTGGTTCCTTTTTCGATCAAAATACAGCAAGAACTGCCCCTACAAAACCAACAAAAAACTCAAACTTCATTCTAAGCCTACTTGTTGCAAATTCTATCCAGTCTGCAGAGGCCATACACCTAGCTAGATGGTCATTTCCTGCATTTGTTTTATTTGAATGAAGAACTATATATCAGGGAAGTGTTCTGTTTGTCAGGATTTTAAGTACAGACTTTGAAAAGAGCAGCAAAAAAGCTCCAAGGGCCCATCTGAGATGGTATCCCTACTTTGCATCAGACTTTGTACTACAAAATACATTTGTTATGCCAGTCCATTGGAAGGTACTGAAGTTTGCAGTGACTGATTACTGCTAAAAAGGATGAACAGCAAGGACGAATACAGTCTTTGACTCAAACAGCAATTAGTGACATTGCATCCTGGAGTCAGTTAAAAGGCAGTGGTGTTTTCAGAGTATGGAAGTCACCAAAACCAGGATGACGTCCTGGAACACCTTCATTTCCTCAAGGACTGATGAGAACAGTACCCTCTCTGTAGAGGAGTCGTCCAGTGATGCCAAAGAAGCCCAAAGCCAAAACCAAATAAGCAGATATATGTTTGCATTGCTTTAACCTAGCTTTTTAAAATAAGTCATTACAGAAAACAAGGGGAGATTGAAAACTTCACCGAGGAGGTGAGGATTCTCAGCAAAATGAATTTCAGATAATTTAGGAGCAAGAATTTTCATCTGCATCCAGGATGGTCCTAAATGGTCACATTGAGCTTCCAGATATAAGACTGCCTACACAATGGAGTATCTGTTTATTTCTAAGACCAAGTACTAATCAGAAATGCATTATTGTCTCGTACAAAAGACACCCTTCGCTTATGGAGTAGAGAGTGAAAGCTCACTGTCAGTCAAACAGATAATTTAGAGCTTAGCAACTCAGAAACATTATATTACAAAATATTGAGGTGGTTAGATAAAAGCAGTACATCGAGATCTGAAGGAGAGACAGCCTTTCAAGGAAAGCAAAAAAACCCCCAACTTTTGGAGCCTTCAAAGTAGCCAAAACAATGCAGAATTACCACTGAACAGCTGAATCAAAAGGTTACTCAATGAGGCTGAAAAGAAGGAAAGTAGATACACAGGTGACACAAAGGAGAAGGGTCTGCAGAACAATCATTAAAGAAGACAGCGTGGACAGTACTCATGGTCTAGCCGATAATGAAGATTAAAGGGAGTCCACTGCCATAAAAGCCATTGTTAGAACAAAAAAGGATGTGCAGGATCCAGAGGTAAATCTCTATTCTTGTGAGACAGATTTAATCCACTAGCAGTGGCAGGTCCGAAGATGAATGTGTGATGAGCTATCCAGGTTTTTGGAGTATATTGGCAATGAACTAAGGGGTACTAGGCAAAACAGTACAGCCACTGTCATTCTGCCTGAAAGCACGTTGGACAAGACCATGAATACAGAGCAGGGAGGAGAATACAGCAGAATTCATCCATTAAATCATATCTGAGGTACTGACAGCTGATTTAATAATAGATTTTAATCCCAACAGTGCTCACCATCCCTCCTTTGCAATATATTGTCTTTGGAGAAGCTCCATACAGTATGTTGTAATATGAATTTATTAGGCGATTGGTTGGGCAAATTCTTACCCAAATTGCAACTGTGAGACGCTTTCCATATTGATGAGAGACATCTCTCTTCCTGCAATGACTGTGACTAGTGGCTTTAGCTGGATTTCTGAAGATAAAAGACAACTTTACTTATCCTGATTTGCTGGATTTGACTAAAATAATTTCAGTGTGACTGCTTTTTGCCAGGCCTGTGGAATATATGATGTCATTCTCAGTTTTGTTGGGACTGAATCTGTAGTGTTTGAGTCTACCTAATTGTCTACCTAATTTTCCAATAAGGGAATGTTAATAGGTTCCTGCAGTTTTAGTGCCTTTGATCTTTAGTGCTTCAATAGTCAAAATGTGTCTATGTGTAGTAGAAGAGAAAGAAGAAGAGGATCAAGAGGTTTGCTTGTGTTTTTTTACCAAAGGGATGGTATTTCAGATCATGCTGTGATCTAGAGAAATCATATGCCTCTGTGTACAAATGCAAACAGTAGAGAATGTGAATGTGCTTAAACCATGATGGTGTTATTAGAGGTGCTGGACAAAGAGGAAAGTATGGTTTGGTTTTCAGATTGTTTTCAATTTTTGCAGATTAGAGCACTATCATTCATAAGTTATATATATGACAACTTTTCAAAGTTGTATTATTTTTGTAAGAGCTAATAAAGTATATTTTTATTTTAAATGAGGTTAATTATTGTCATTGAGTAGTATGTTCACTATTATTTCATTACATTTCTACATCTGTAGAAAAAATTGTGTTTTTCTAAAAAGGGCTTCAGGCTAGTATATACAATAACTCTTTCAGGAGTGACAAGTGCAAGCAGTGCATTTCCCTTGGGACATTTTGGGATACTCCTTGGCCTGCTGAAAGCGTCTAAACTACAAAGTAACTAGTGGTGGCCACAGAGTTCTTTATCCTACATTCTTTATTATGCCAGTTTGGCTGTGAAGTTAAGTTAGCAAATGGTCATAGAACTCATTTGCTCCTCTGAGGAAACTAAAAATTCGTGTTTATGAGTTTAAGGAGAAGGAAAAAAGCTGCCCTTATGAAAGTGACAGATGGTCCTTAAAGATATTTTACATAGAAGGAAATTATAGCTGCTGATAACTTATTCATTTAATGATTGCATGATTCATTTCCTTGAACAGGTTCAGAGAGTAAGAGAAAGTGCATCCAAGTAGTGTGCATATCCAAGATTTCTGCATAGAATTTCTTCTATAAGCATCCATTACTTCACCCAGACAGATACTGTAAAGGTAGCACACAGCCTTTACAAATCAAGCAGCAAAGTGTTTGTTTGTTTCAGGATGCATAAATAACCTGTTTGTCTGTGTATACTCCCCTCAACACACACAGATGCTAAGTTCTTGGTGTGGCAAAGAAAGGCAGCTGTTATAGAAAAATCTAGGAGTAAGTACGTAATAGGATAGTTCAAAAACTAAAAGAAGTCTCTCATAGTGCATGGGTGGTTTTAATGCCTTGCAGAGAGTGGATTCTTTTCTATGTGGTTAGGTTGAAAGGGAATGCACAGTAGATGAGACAAATATTTGCGTAATTGTGGCAGGGAGTAAATTTAACAAGCAATAGAATTTTTAATTGCTTACATTTTTTATCTTCTACTTCATTTGTTGTTTAGGGGTTTGGCTTTTTTCCAGCTTAGTGAATTTTAAGAGGAAGGCGTCTGTTAATTTTAGACTGTGGTGAAATTTAAAAGAAACAGCAAAAAAATAACAATAGGTCAATTTGGTTCTAGGGTTATAATAATTCCCAACTTACAAAATTTGATAGAAAATGAGATTTATTAAATCATGTTACAGGGAAGAGATGACCAAAAATCATTTGGTCTTACAAAAAGTGGCATTAGAAATGCCATTCTGCATTTTGTTTTATTCTATTTTTTCTATGAGAAGGTTCAATTGCTCAGAACCATGGTNCAAACATCACTCCAAACTATAGGCTTTTGAAATAGTCAAATAGTTTTATTAATGTTTACCACCTGGAAACCTACAACAGTTGTCTGTATGTGAGTGAATGGAACTGATACCACCAAGTTACTTTGCCCTGACTCTGCATCTCCTCTCCTTCCACTTCTTTCTGTGTCCTCTCTTGCTGTCCCCACCAAGCCCTTTGAGGGCAGTGACTAGGAGGTGATACAAAAGAAGTGTGATTCTTTTACTAGGAAATTATACAAAAGAAATAGAATTCCTTTACCTGAAAAGTTGACTACTTCTTGTGTTTTCTTATGGGGTTACAGAGGGGCCAGAATTTGATGGATGTCTGGAGGAGGGTTGCTTTTTTTTCTTACTAATGTTAGGGAAGGTAAGTCTGAAAGTATATGTGTTTATCCTATCTAGGAAATGTTTTCTTCTATAATAAAGTTGGCTAATATTCCCTGACCTTCTTTTATGCTTAGTGACAATGACATTCCCATTGGTTCCTCTTTCATGTGATGTTTTTGGACATCTATTTCTATTTTTATCAATTAGGGAGTAGCTTCTAGGCTTATGACTTTCAGCTGAGAATAATTCATACCACTGCCTTTGTTTGTTTTGATACAAGAGACTGCTGTAATTGCCCTGTTGTATCACAGGTTTATTGTTGTGATGTACAGATGAGCCAACTATGCAGTAGATTTGTCAATTTATATCTTCAGTAATTTGTATGGAAAATGACATGGTAACAGCAATATAAACTGTCTAATCAAATTTCACTTGCTTTTTCCAAATGAACATCCTCTATTTGAATAATAGTACTGTAAATTTAGTTGATGAAAACAGGCCCTTCTTGCACGAAATTTGACTGGATTTTGCATCTGATGTGTTACTCCATTGTTTGTGCTTCTTTCGGAGATCATCTCAGTTGCACAAAGCATGGTGCTAATAACACCAGGGTCACAGGTCTGCTCTCCAGTCATTCACTTAAGAGTTGGACTTGATGATCCTTCTGGGTTGCTTTTAGCTCAGACTATTCACTGATTCTGTGTGATGCTGTGATCTTGCAGGTGTTTAATGAGTGCCCAGTCAGAGGACATGAAAATATTACAGAGATACAAATGTGAAGATGTGAAGAAGGCAAAAATATCAAAATCCAAGGCAGCAGTCTTTTAGCACCCTAACATACACATCTAAAAGTTGTACATTTAAGTTTGTGTTGCAAGTTCCCATTGTCTTCAGTGGAGTCAAGACTGTTAGTTACCAAATCCTCAAGTGAGAACTGGGAAACACTGATTTAAGCTAGGAGGTCAGTCCCATAAAGATTTTAGAAACAATAATAATAAAAGTACCTTTTACAGCCTGGAACAGTGCATGTTTTTTCACAGGAAGCTGTGGAGGCAGATAGGATGAGGAAGGGAAGCTCAGGACAGTATTAGAAAAAGGTTTTGGGCCAGGAGAAGTGGAAGCAAATAAAGTTCTATCCTATGATGTCTTTGAAGATATGGTTGGGGTGTGCTGAAAGAATGTGAGTCGGGCAGGCTACTGGTTGTGGCTAGACATTTGTGCTTGGTTGATTTAAGGAGCCAAGACAGCAATTCTGAAATTCTTGTAAATCTTAATCTTCCACTGGAGAGACCTGTCTCCTCATGCTGACTCTAACATGAGCCAGGGGTGAAGTGATTGNAACAAGAAAATCTTTCCCTAAAATTACCTTTGATCAATATGTGTCATTTTCTTTGTAAGAGCAATGGTGGTAATCCTTGGCTGAAAAATTAAACAGTGATGCCAAAAGAAGGACACTCATTTTAATCGGAGAGTGCCTTGCTGCCTGTATTGTCAGTAAATGTTTAATAGAGAGAAGGATAGAGACTCTTTGCATGAATCAGTTAACATCAAATCTTCCCACCATGTTTGAGGCTCATTAATTTAAAAGATGTCAAGTTTTTAACAAGATACGCTTACTTCCTCTTCATCTGTAAAACCCACAAGATTTCTTGTCATGTCAAAGTTTTCTTTTCTGTGAAGTACAGCTCTGTGTTGGAGCTCTCCATATTGTATTCTTTTTGAGACTTGATCTGTTATGTAATGGAACAACTTTGAAGCTCTTCAGTTGTGCTGATGGAAGATGGGAACTTAGCACTGCAGAACTGAGTCATTTATGGTATTTGCTTAATAATACACTTAGCCTGATATTTTCAGCATTGCAAACATCACTCCAAACTATAGGCTTTTGAAATAGTCAAATAGTTTTATTAATGTTTACCACCTGGAAACCTACAACAGTTGTCTGTATGTGAGTGAATGGAACTGATACCACCAAGTTACTTTGCCCTGACTCTGCATCTCCTCTCCTTCCACTTCTTTCTGTGTCCTCTCTTGCTGTCCCCACCAAGCCCTTTGAGGGCAGTGACTAGGAGGTGATACAAANAAATTTAGTTGATGAAAACAGGCCCTTCTTGCACGAAATTTGACTGGATTTTGCATCTGATGTGTTACTCCATTGTTTGTGCTTCTTTCGGAGATCATCTCAGTTGCACAAAGCATGGTGCTAATAACACCAGGGTCACAGGTCTGCTCTCCAGTCATTCACTTAAGAGTTGGACTTGATGATCCTTCTGGGTTGCTTTTAGCTCAGACTATTCACTGATTCTGTGTGATGCTGTGATCTTGCAGGTGTTTAATGAGTGCCCAGTCAGAGGACATGAAAATATTACAGAGATACAAATGTGAAGATGTGAAGAAGGCAAAAATATCAAAATCCAAGGCAGCAGTCTTTTAGCACCCTAACATACACATCTAAAAGTTGTACATTTAAGTTTGTGTTGCAAGTTCCCATTGTCTTCAGTGGAGTCAAGACTGTTAGTTACCAAATCCTCAAGTGAGAACTGGGAAACACTGATTTAAGCTAGGAGGTCAGTCCCATAAAGATTTTAGAAACAATAATAATAAAAGTACCTTTTACAGCCTGGAACAGTGCATGTTTTTTCACAGGAAGCTGTGGAGGCAGATAGGATGAGGAAGGGAAGCTCAGGACAGTATTAGAAAAAGGTTTTGGGCCAGGAGAAGTGGAAGCAAATAAAGTTCTATCCTATGATGTCTTTGAAGATATGGTTGGGGTGTGCTGAAAGAATGTGAGTCGGGCAGGCTACTGGTTGTGGCTAGACATTTGTGCTTGGTTGATTTAAGGAGCCAAGACAGCAATTCTGAAATTCTTGTAAATCTTAATCTTCCACTGGAGAGACCTGTCTCCTCATGCTGACTCTAACATGAGCCAGGGGTGAAGTGATTGGTTTGGTCTTTGAAGCATAACTTTCAGGAGTGTTATGAAGTTAGACGTATTAATCCAAGGACTCAGAGAGCATCTGTTAGGGAATGTTCCTAAACTGTTACTAAATTCAGCTCTTCACAGTATCTAGGCAAATCTCTACAGTGTCATCCTTTCTGTCAGTCTAATTCAGTAAAAGAAGTTACTCATTACTGCAGCTTTGGTAGGTCTTCTTTTGTCCCTTAGTTGTCCGTGTGAAACGTTGTTCTAGGTAAAATACTTGTAAAAGTCCATGGAATGGGTGAGATGTGCCTGTTTCAGACATACAGCACAGTAGACTGTAGCTTAGTTGGTGATATTTGTCCATCTTGAGGCATTCAGGTCCTGTTGCAAATGAAGATACTTGGGTACACTTCTAAGCATAAAAAAATGTGTAAATTTAAAAAAGTTAAAGTCACTTTATGCAGCCTGTGTCTTTTTTAAAAAAATAAAGTTGCATTGCAAATGATCTGGATATACTATGATATGTTTCAGTACAATAATCTATCTTTTTTTCATCTATTGTAAAAATTAAATATTCATTCCTTAAGCCAGGTAATACATTTTTAAACTCTTTTTTTGCAGGTCTATCTTTCCTATCCATCCTTCTTTCAGAATAGTGGTCTTAGCAGAACCTCCTGTCATTGGAAGTAGTACCCAACAATGGCTGGGCCCAGAGTTTTTGACACTGTTTCTTTTTCATAATGTTCAATCTTTAAGCAAGAATGAAGAAATTGAAGTTATTAAACAAATGGTAAGTACATTCAGTACTTTAGGCACTTACTGGCTTACTGAACAGGATTTTTTGCTACATGTAAAATATACTGCTATTTCAGTGTAGCATAAAGGAGCTGATTTTTGAAGCTTATCAAAGCAACATACCTTCTTATCTTTTAATGGCATAATTCTTATTTTAATATTAAATACTGCTGTAATAAAAAATACTCTTTGTCTTAAAGGAACTGTGGCAACTCTATGGTTATTGCATATGTGGAACTTGGAAATCTTGCAGTAAGATTAGTACTGTTTTTCTTTCAACCAGATTCCAAATGTACCCAGTGTTGCAGTGGAAAAGTTGTTGTCAGTAACACACAAACTTCGGGAGACAAATGATGCCACCGTAAGCCCTTTTTTGTCTTTTTTTCTCTTTGAGTTTACTATCTCCTACTGTTACTGTCTTAACAAAGGCTAGGTGAAACATGCTAAGCTATAGTGTTATTTCAAAGGCTGCCTGATTGGAAAACCAGCCCCAGAAAGCTATTGCTGGCAATTACTGTGCTGCATACTATAAATGTCTTTGATTTATAATGTATGTGTTCGGAATCTCCATAAGTTTTAGGAATTTGCGCAAATTCTAGAGAATCAAGAAGAGAACACTGTGAGTTTAGGTATGTGGCTCACAGTGAAACATGCTGAGGTGCCTTTTGAATGGGTATGGATATAATCACGTGTTCAGGTATATTTTATTACTTTGCTTTAGTAATTGGAAAATTGATAGCTGAAGTTATTGGGGCTTTTTGGGCAAAAGGAGCAATGTAGTCATTATAAAATGGTAACGGGAAGCAGCAGAGATAGAGAAAACAGAATGCTCCAGAACTCCTGGCTGCATTGCTAGTATAGGCTATTCTATTAAAGAAGTAATATCAGGAAAAATAAATTCTGCTGACAAAGTGACCACAGAATTCTTTAAAAATACAGTTAAATCATGATGAAAAGAAAAAGAAATTATTGCTATGGAAGCTAAAACACAGCATGCCTTTGATGTAGGTAAAACATAAAACATTTTCAGTGGAATCCACCAGTACCAGCTTAACTGGTACTTAACAAATTTAATCCATTGTCCTTAATTTTCACTATTTTAACATTGATAATAGTTTTTATAGTTTTACTATTTAAGAAGCTGAGAGAGGCTGTTATGTTCTTTTGAGCTTAAAATATAAGTCAAAAATTGACTTCTAGGTACACAGTTGGGACAGTTGTTGCAATCATCAATTGAGCTTCCTACATCTAATGTATAAATGCATCAGTTTTGACATACTTGGAGACATACCATGCTTGAATAGAGCATCACGAAAATATTTTCCAAATATGTGGATATCTTTAGAATTGTGAAATATCTAAATTAATTATGTGATACTGAATGAGAAGTGAGTCACAGTGTGGTTCAAGAGAGGATTCTTGTAGATCAGCGGTGACATGAGACATTTAGGGAACAGCACACCTGTGCAGAGAGATGAAATGTGTGCCTTATATACATTAGGCTATTTATAGAGTTGTCTAAGTAAATAAGTCTCTGCCAGAGGTTACACTGAAATATTAACCATTGTTTGAAGTGATTTTGTTAACAATAGAATACCTGTAGACTGTTCACTCTGTGGGTGTTGTCTGCGTCATTGTAATTGTTTGCTTGATTTACAATAGAATCTGGAGACCACAATCAAGATCCTGTTGAATTAGATGCCTCATAGATACGTATTAAAAAAATTTCACTAACACAATTTTGAGTTTGCAGTTGTTCAGTATAAAAAACCCAAACAAATCAGGTAAGAGAGGAGGAAATTTTGTTGACAATACTTTCAACTACCAATTGGAAATACTCAGAAGATGTTGTACAACTTTTCCTCAATGGTCCTATCCTCTATGGATACTAAGGATGGAACATTTATCTTTGCCCTTACTTCAGGCATGGCTGAGTAGGTCTTGAAGTAATGCATGAAATGCCATCATTTACATCACAGTGTCCACAGTGCTGGCTTGTAAACTGTGGTAGTTCAGAAGATGCTTCACAATCTTCTCTCAGTGAAAGCAGGAGGAACAGAAGTAGTGATCTTTGCAGTTAGCCCAATCTAAATAATTATTGCTCATTGCCCAGAGGTATGCTAACAAATATTATTCTTTCCTTTCTCGTAATTTGAAAGGAGTTTTGTGTGATTTCATAGAACTGACCTTTTTTTAAAAAAAAATAAATGCCTTTTTGTCAAAAATTATTTTCGGAGGAAGGAATTGGTGTTAAGATATTTCTCAAGCTTAAAAATTAATAAAGGGGAAAAAAAGCTCTGAAAATCATTAAGTGTTACTTTTTTCTATTTTTCCCCTAGATTTCTAATGTCAATATTTTTTTTCCAATTGAAACAGCATCATATATTAAGAAAATTTTAATGCAGTTAGAAATTTTATATAAATGTGTAAACCCAAACAAAACATTTTGAAATTACCTAATTAAAATACTTCACTTGACCCAGGCAAAACATGGCGTGACTTATCAGATCACACTCATTATTGTGTGTTTCCTGCTAAAATAAGGAACCTATTTGTGTTAGATACCTTCATCCGGTAGATATAATTATAGAATGATTTCTTTCTCAGTCTTTGGATCTTTCTTAAAATACATGGTTGCTTGTTTTGTGGTTCTGTTTGTTTGGTTTTTTAAATTTTGCTGTGATTGTTTGAGATCTGCCTTCCCAAGCATTGAATAATTTCTGTAAATCTTTGCTGAATCATGTCCAGTTTTTAGCATTTGTTTTAACATGTGGACAACAGCAAAGGACAGAGTGTTCCAGTAATGGCTCGCCCAGAAGGCGTGTGCAGAGGTGATACAATCTCCGTACTGCTGCCCAGTGTTATCTTGTTTATATGTCTAAGAATCCTGCCAGACCTTTTTGCCAGAGCATTACATGTGGAGCTCATATTTAGTTTGTGAAGAGCAGATGACTTTTTAGTGCATTGATCCTTTCACAGTAGCTAACCTGCTTTTTATTGCTGGTATTAATGTTAGGGTTTATATTCACATAAAATCCAGTTCACAGCTCATTTTTTTTCATGTTGCTTATCAAGTGATGTTTTAAGGCTAATCTTTTGGTGGCATAATGATTTCCATGACAGTGACTTACTGCAAAAAATACAGAATTACAGGCTTGCCTATTAAAGTGCACGAGTTGCTGTAGAAGGCACAAAGCATCTATGAATCAGGAGAAAAGTTGAAATGATTCCTTTTAGATTGCGTTTTTCTCCTGACTTATTCACTCTAAATCCCTCATACAGATTAAATAATTAAACTTCCCTGTATTTTTTGACAGGCACAGTCACTGGCCTCATTTTTATCTACTCGACAACTGTTGCGCATTTGTCGTCGACTGTCACAACATCCAGATGAAAGCCTATATGATGCTGTTAATAAAGCCTGCCTTTCCAGGTAGAACTGCTAGTTTTGGTGAAAGTTCCAAGAGCTTCTTGGTCAGTTGCTAACATGCAAGATAGCTTTTGATGTGTTTTAGTAAATAATGCAATTGCTGTCGTGCTCCTTGAAGTTGGCAATTTCTTTAAAAATATTTCTGTGGTACCCTCAAACCTGGAAGGTAAATAGAAAGGACTTGGTGCGCTTTTCCCATCTTTATGAAGATATGTCATTACATTACATTACATAAATTAGGTTATTGTCGGCATTGCTTCACTGTCTAAAAACACTCAAAGCAGAGCCATATTAATGTCTAGTTTGACTTACGTTTCATGGGCACTTGGTTTCAGTTCTAAAAGCTGAATCTAGAACTGTGATGAGGGTTTTGTTTGCTTTGGAATTTTGTTGGTGGGTTTTGGTTTGCTTGGGCTTTCATGATTTGGGGATTTTTTGGGGTTTTTTCCTCTTTTCAAAAGAAAACAAGTTGTTATTATCAAAAGGTTTGGAAAACTGAAAGGATCTAGTTCTAGACACCTCAGAGCTTACTCTTTCTCTCTGGAACCTGAGATCCAAGTGGATTGATTAATGAGAAAAGGTATTTCCAAAAAACAATTGTTTCTGTTGTGGCTCTTGCTTGCAATGGAATGAGGACATTACGTGCGTCCAGTTCTAAACCATCCTACATTACAACCCTATTGCAGTATTTAATAACACTGAAGCCTTTTAAAAAGAGTGCACTGCCACAGGTGTAGTTCATTGCCTATGAAAGAAGCTCAGTTCCTCTCCTTGGGGATAGGTGAAATGTGGAAGGCTTTTTTGCGAAAGGAATAGACATTCAGGGTTGGGAAGTGCAAGTGAATCTTCATTTTACATTTTAGATTATGGATTACATTAAATTTAGATTTTTAGATTACAGAAAATACTGGAAACTTTAAAAAGAAAAACCCTTAAAATACAACCTCCCTATTACATTCTCCTTCTTCTAGATTTTTACCAAACCTCGCCAGATCAGCTTTACATAAAAATCTGCAGGATTCTGGTATTGAAACAAGTCCAGATGACGCAGAGAAACTAGAGGGAAAGGATTACACATGTAAGCTTCTGCTATTTTTTTTTCCTACTCTGCATCAATGTTATTCACATTGCTGGATGTATAAAGGTGTACTAGTTATCCTCAAAATTAAATGTAATTTGCTTCAGTTATATCTCTGACTTTATTCTGTCAGAATGTATTGCTGCTCTCAGAATGTTGTATTGTCTGCAGAGTTCTCGGCTCATGGAATTTTGTTTTCCATCATGTTTAAGTGTTTCTCAGTCTGTAAGATCCATGGTCTCAGGCTTTTGTACTGCTTTTTTTCTTTTCATCACTGATAGTTAGTCCTCTGTAGAGTTACAGCCTTAGTTTGAGCTTAACATTTCTCTGTTCTGTTTTTTTGCCATTGCTTCCTTCTCTCCCCTGTTAAAATCACCTTCTTTTTTTTTTTTTTTTTTTTTGAGATTCTTATAAAGGTTTAGTGCTATCATTTGCTTTCATTCTGGCACACACTTCTTTGTTATTCTCTTTATTCTCTTTAAATTGCTCTAGTAGTTGCATGTCACCTTTACCTAGCAGATCTTTGTTTCTTTGGCTTATCCAGCTTGTACTCATTTGTAGTAGCCTTCAGGGCTATGCATATATTTCTGCTTCTGCCATTTTTCTCACTTCTACTTTCTTATGACCCCTGTCATGCTAGCTGTATATCTTTTCATATCCTCTGTCAGGCAGCATACTGTGAGTAATTTGCCATTTTCCATTCACTACGTTTTTCCTATTCTCTGCCTCATCAGTGTTATCTCTGCTCTTGTTCTTCTGTATGTTTGTTCCCAGTTTTGTGATGTATTAGATTTCTGTCTTTTTACAGTTAGATTGTGCAGTGTAGACACATCTTTGGTGTTAATTCGTGTGGATTCTGTTTTTATGAATTTATTAATGTCTGTGTATGTAGAAGTACATATGTAGATAGCGATCTATTAATGGATATATAGTTTCTATTATATGCAGTATAATATGTCTATGTAACTATATACAAATACCTGTGCAGCCATATGTATAGACATATGTATCTGCAACCATCTATGTATTATTATATCTCTTATTCACATTTTATATATATATAAAACTGTGTATACAAAATAATTTGAACTCTTGGCAGTTGTGTGATGCTACCTGCTTACTTTTTTTTTTTTTTAATCTGGATACATCCCTTGAATTTTCTGTATTTCTCTGTTTCATGCCATAAAGGCAAACAGATAAAAACATCTGTCTAGAAATGAGGGTATTTTCAGTTTTATACCATGAGAGATTGCAAAAATAAATACCATTTTTATTGCATATGTTATTATTTACACTTATTTGTTATTTTCCTAAGTACTGAATTTGTGGTTCTTTTGATCTAAGAAATTTTTTAATGTACTTTTTCTCTCAGAGCTGTAGTTGAAGGATATGTCAACTGCGCAGTGCTGAAAGGGAGAATCAGCAGTGGCTCTGTACTATTGCGGTGGGTGTGCTCCCCCTCTCAGCTGAGCACCCACACAGCCACTTGTTACCTCACCTCTGCACCTCACTCCACAGTGAAGCAGGGGAGGACAACAGAAGAATGGAAGTGTGAAATCTTGTGGCTTGAGGAAATATAGCCTAGCAGTACTGGTGATGTTCCAGTAATACAATGAGGGTGTGAAATTAGACCAAGGCAGTGGTCACAACTTCTGGTGTTTCTTATGGTCCTTTTCCTGTAAGATCACCTTTTCGTCATTTATTATAATACACTTCCTTACAGTTTTAAAGAGAATTCAAATTCATGATAATGCAACCTTTTGAAAATTGATACTCTTCCAAGTGTTCTTTCTTTAGCTAGAAATCATTTACTGCAAGCCACAGCCTTGTTAAAATCTGTAGATTGTTACTTGTGAATGTTTGGTATTGATTGCATGTCTGCTTAGAAGATGTAAGAAATGCATTTGCTTGTTTCCTGAAAAACGACTAGGTGAAATAAACAACGGGATTCTGAAGATAGGGTCTGTGACCATGCCAATTTATAACTCAGCTGAGAAAATGAAAGTGCCAGATGTTTTGTTTTATGAAAATACACAAGTAAGTACAAATCTCTGATTTCTGAGTTACAAAAGTTTGTTAAATGTGTGTTAATGGGTATGCTCATATGTGTAGTAAATAATATACTAACTAATTTTTAGGGATATATTTCTGAAGTAGTTTCTTTAGTCTTAAATTGTTCTCATAGAATTTGGCGGTCGTTTCAGACATAGCTTCATCCCCATGTGAAGAGATTATAACAATTCTGTTGAACATTTTGTTTATGTTTAGTGCTGCTGGACTGATCCACCCTTAGGGCTGGATTGTAGATTGCATCCTGAGACTGTGTTTTACAGGCCTGTTGCATAAAGTTGTACCTCCCTGGGGTAGGTTGACTTTGGCTGAACTCCAGGTGCCCACCAAGCCACTGTCATTCCCTCTTCCGAGCTGGAGAGGGGAGAGAAAATAGGCTGGAAAACAACTCATAGGTTGAGATAAGGCAGTTTATTAAGCAAAAGCTTGTGTGTGCACAATCAAAAAGAAAACCAACAATTTGAATCTCTACTTCCCATCAGCAAGTGATATTCAGCCACTTTCCAGGAAGCTGTGGGCTTCAGCACATGTGGTGGTTGCTTGGGAAGGCAAACGTTGTAAATAACAAATGCCCCCACTCCTTTTCTTAGGTTTTGTA
Organism: Irena cyanogastra; assembly: GCA_013397155.1. Classification (NCBI taxonomy): domain Eukaryota; kingdom Metazoa; phylum Chordata; class Aves; order Passeriformes; family Irenidae; genus Irena; species Irena cyanogastra. The sequence continues at coordinate 61,942 of VWZV01010621.1, read as the reverse complement.
TCTGAGCTGATGTCATATGGTATGGAATATACCTGTGGTTACTTTGGGTCAGTTGCCCTAGGTGTGTCCTGTACCAGGATATTGCCTACCCCAGGCTACTGATGGGGGGAAATGCTGAGGAGGCAGTGCTCATGCTGTGCCAGAGCTGCTCAGCAGTAGCCAAAGCGCTGGCGAGGCTGCCCCAGCTCAGAGCAGAGCAGGACAATCCCCTCACTTGCCTGGCTGGTGATGCTGTGCCTGATGCCCCCCAGGACAGGGTTGGCTCTCCTGGCTGCCAGGGCACTGCTGACTCATGTTCAACTTGCCATGGACCAGGACCCCCAGGTCCCTTTCCATGGCACTGCTCTCCAGCCTCATTCCCCAGTCTGTCCATGCATCCAGGGTTGCCCCGTTCCAGGTGCAGAATCCGGCACTTGTCTTTTTTAAACTTCATATGGGTGGTGATTCCCCATCTCTGTGATTTTTCCAGGTCTCTCTGCAGGGCCTCCCTGTCCTCAAGGAAGTCTACAGCTCCTCCCAGTTTTGTATCATCTGCAAACTTGCTTATTATCCCTTCCCATTCTTTAGTATCCCTTCCAAAACATTTACGAAGATGGTGAAGAGCACAGGGCTTAAGTTGGAGCCCTGTGTAACCCCACTACTGAGTGATGTTCCCCCATTCACTATAACCCTTTGTGCCCAACCCATGAACCAGCTCCATCTCAGCCAGACCCAATACACTCCTTTACATTAGCATTAATATTGCATGTTTGAAAAGCAAGGAGAATAGTACTTAGTAAATTAGTTATTAGAGTTATTAATTAATTCTTTTAAATAGTTTAGCTTATTAATTGGATATTAGTGTCAATTATTTCGTAGTAGTACTAATAAAGAATGATTAGTGAATACAAGGAAAAAGAAGGGCTTTGTAACTGTGGGCTTTTTGGTTTCTGTTTCTCCAGCACCCCCTTTGTAGAGCAGCTTTCTTCTCTATGTATCTTGAAAGCCTCAAAACTGTCAGACAAAAGTATCCTAAGGAAGAGATTTACTTTTGTGGTTACCTTTAGAATATTTTGCTACTGAAATAGCATGCAACACTGATAGCATGATCTTGTGAAATACTTTGCCTTTAGGGGCCCAGTATGGGTTTCTATACTTTCTTTTCCTAGTCTTTTTTCTGTACCTCGCTTATAATTTTGCCCCAGAAAGACCGTGTTATATGGGTATCACCTATTAAAGGTGATGACAAGTCATGCAAGGGGAACAGATGACAGACTTCTTCATCTTCCCTACTAACATTTCATATGACATTTTGTTCTGTGTTGCCATTTTGATGAAGCACATAATTTGTGTCTGTTGGAAATGAAATCCTGAGTTCTCCTAGGGACTTAACACCTGCTTTGCTTTTTCCACCTTCTTGCTTATAGCTTCAGAAAACCATAAACAAAACCGTGTTCAGATTTTATTCAGGGAACCTTTGTTAAAACTGCTGCAGAGAATGAACTGCTCTGTATCTGTCCTTGACTAGCTGTGCCTGCTAAATGCTGGAGGAATCAGCAACGACATACCAGTCAGGATAGGTGTTCCAATTTCTAAATAAATTCTACTCTTATTTTCTATGTTGCTACTTTGGTCATTCAAGTGCTGTAATGATCATTTAACAAAACCTGCTGGAGGACAAATTTGATTTTAGTTTAGTGCAGTGCTTCATTACCTAAAAGCTAAGAAATAAACTGAAAACAGGAAAAAGATATGTCCTCAGCCCGTTGTAGTGCTGCACAGTGTAATGAAACACACAGATTTTTGCCTTTATATGTTTGATCTTGAAACAATTCACATTACAGTGAAATTTAATATTGCCATGGAGCATTGCTGTTGGTCCACATCAGGTGTCATAGGGATGCAAATAATTTTTTTAGGTAATATGCCAAATGCCATTTTCAGACAAGGCATTGGGGAACATGGATTGATAAAGGTGATGGATGTGTCTACTTACAAGTCCTTTGCATAAATAGGTAATATTAAGTGTCTGCATGCATCATAATACAATGCTAATTTAAGTCTTGTTGCAAAAAAAGAACCAACAAAAGAAGTATCAATGCATACCATTTCTTGTGGGTAAGCTGCTTTGCAGGGAAACCATAATGTATGCATATTTGTTCAATTTAGGATAAAAAAAAAAAGTCATCAAAAGGATGAATTTGTGCCTTAGCAATAAAATCTAAAATTGTAATCAGTGTGCCTGGTAAACTGGCTTCCTAGAATTTCTCCTATATCTGGTCAAATTTATTCTCCTCAGTTATAAATTTCTAGTGTATACACATGCCAAAAAATCAAATAATTTGCCTTAAAGTGCTCTCCTTAAATTGTGTGTTGAGCATTCAGTAGTCTTTTGAAATGCCTGGTTAGGATTTCATGGTATTATGCTGTGTTTACGAGAGTTTCTTTCCCCACCCCCAGCCTGTGTTCTAGAGAGATTTGAAAATTTAAAATATCCTTCACACAGAAATGAAGGGTTTTTATGCTCAGAAATTATAAGCAAGCTGCTGATTTTTAATTTTTACTTTAATCAAGTCCTAGAGATGAGATGATAATGTGTTTATTTAAAGACAATAGTTCATTTCTCTAAGTAGGTTGACTGACCTACTTACAGATGACCTATTTTTACCAGATACAGTGGAGAAATATACACGACTTTATTGCAAATAGTCTGCTTTGCCACATTATCCTGAAATCTTTTCTATCCTTTTAAACAAATAATTTGTGAGAAGGAAGATAAGGTTAAATGATGTACAATGTGTGTTACCTATTATGATATTGGATATATGTAGAAATATACCTCCACCATTTTGGCTTCTATTAGGCACATATGAACTAATAATTAATAAAAACAGAATAGTTAGGTACATATTGTAAGACACATATAAACACTTTCAGACTTGAGCATGCATTTTCCTATCTTTATTTTCCTTGAAAATAAAGTTTGATTAGAACAGGAAAAGTATGTTTGTTATTAAGGTAGACCTGGTGTTTAATGTTTAATAAGGTGTATGTGTATAATTAACATATGTCTTTTATTTCCTCTGTTTGGTTTCTGTAATGTTCTACTAGGATATTGCTGGAAAATTGGCACAAACTAAAAGAAAGTTCTTACACTCTGGGTGACAAGCATTCAACTAGGCTAAAAGAAAGCATACAAGGAATGATTACAGAGAATTAAAAGTATTTAGGGAAATCAGGCTCCCACAATGAGTTTGAGCAGAGGATGTAAATGCTTCATTGTTCTAGTCACTGGATATATTGCCTCTGCTATTATTCGCTGAGAGGCTGCTATGAAATAAGTAGGTGTAAGTATAAAGTTCAAAAGTATTTGTCCCCAAATCCTTGAAGTTAGGTTCCTGTTGTACCATTGTCATTATTGAATGCATAGACTTGAGAGCATAAAATCAAGTGAAAATTGTGGTTTTGTTTCTCTAGCATATGATGGTAATGGAAGATATGCTCAAGGACTTTCTGCTGGGAGAACATCTTCTTTTAGTTGGCAACCAGGTGGGTTAAATATTTCTTGCAATGCATGGAACAAACTTGTTATTCAATAATGAAATTATATCTCTGATTTGCTTCTTTGTAGTTGCATTCATTTCTGCTACTGAGGTATTTGGCCTATCTTTCAAATATTTATTTAACAGTGTCCAGGGGTTTTATAGGCACATGTTTGTGGAAAACGCAAATGCCATAAATGTCTTTTATATGGCTGTCAGAGTCAAAAGTCAAGACATTAATCACAGAATATTCTGAGTTGGAAGGGACCCATAAGGATTATCAAAGTACAACTCCTGGTCCTGCAAAGGACCATCCTCAAGAATCATATGCTATGCCTGAGAGTGTTGACCAAATGCTTCTTGAACTCTGTCCGGCCTGACCACTCCCCTGGGGAACCTGTTCCAGTGCCCAAACACCCTCTGGCTGAAAAACCTTTTTCTGATATCCAGTCTAAACCTCTCCTATAGTAATAGCTATATGTAAGATCATTATCATTAAAATCTTCAGTTAATGGCTTTGGTTATCCTTCTTGACTATGTATCAAACCACTCCTTTAAAATCTTCTGTGGTAGGTAAGAGGTGTACACTTCAGTGTTACCTAAATCCTATTGAAGCTAGATACTAGTTTTTTCTAAAAGAGTAACAGATTTGTACTTTGACTCGTATCTTTGCTGATCAATACTTTATTGGTGAGGTTGGTTTCTCCCCCAAAAAGTAATCTCCCTTTAGTTTAGCTGTCCCTTAGCAAGGATACAATCATTTTTAGCAAATGTTTCTCTTTTTGTTTTGCAATAGTCTGTAGAAAATGTCTAACACAAAGCACTAATGATCTAACTAACATGGCAATGAATATAAAATGCTAATTATTATTAATGTGCATATATAGAAGTATAGTCTCATCTGTTTAGCATCCTTGTTATCAACTATTTACAAAGATGGTGTACTTGAAACCTCTGTAGACTTTTGATGGCTAATTCCAGCTTCTCCAAAAGGTTTAATCTCTTCATAAATAGAAATTGATCTATTTCATAAATGAAACAAGATCTGTATATTCTATTTCATAAACAGTGCTGTCTATACCTGCTTCCAAGCTGGTGTTGAAAATGTTAGGTAGTACAGATTGCCTGCAGCAACTGCTGGCAAGGAATAGCAGGAGCAGGCTGAACCACAGGAAAATAGAGGCAGGGACAGAGTCCTTAATGACAACTTTTGCAGACCCTTGATGCCAAAGTAAGAATAGCAGGTCTGGGGAGAGCAGCCAAGGTCACCCAAGTGTTTAGTGGCTGCCAGACAGGTCCATGGTAAATGAGGCAAGTCTGAGGTCAAGCTGGGAAGTCAAGTCAGCAGGTCCAGGCTGGGGTCAGCAAGATCCCAGGATCAGGGCTAAGTGCAGCATTGCCACAGTGCAGGTTGGGAAGGAAGCAAGGAAAGGGCTTGAGTGTAAATGCAGCTCCCAAGCCAAGGGGGACGAAGGGAGCCCTGGCAAGGCAGGAAAACCATGTCAGAGCTGACCTTCAATACCAAAAAGTAAAACTCTAGGTGTGGGGAAAGAGTTTGTTTACCAGTGGTACAGTTAGAGCTCTGACATGTGCCTCATTTGGCAGAAAAGTTTTGAAGACTGTGCAGGGACAATTATTAGGATATAAGGGATTTCTCCAGCAGTTATATTCTCATCTCTAGTAATTTAATGGATGTCACATTTTCTTCCATCTTTTGAGTCTCTAATTGAAGATAGCATTAAAAGATTTGACTGGATTGAACATATTGCATTGATTCCAGACATCAACTCAGCTGTACCATTAAGTTGGAAAATTAATTGGTTTGCTGAGTTTTCTCTTTGGCAAATCAGCAATACAATTGTTTTTGTGGGGTTTTTTTTAATTGCTAATATACTTTCGAGTACTTCCAGGTTTACTCTTTACGAATTTGTTCCACAGTTTATATGTGTGACTAAGAAAAGGCCAACAGGCCTTTTCCTTTCAAAATACTGGTTTTTAAGTTTGAAATGCTGTATCTGCCATTCTGTAGTCTTTCAGAACCACAGCAATCATTCTTCATTTCTTTGGAATTATTACTAACCACTTAGAAATTCCCTGGCTAATTCCTTAAATATTTTACTGTAAATTTGTGCAGCTTGTGATGAATCGTGTTCAAGCACTTTAAAAGCAACCGTATTACATCAGCTTCATGCTTGATGCTTGATACATCAACTTCGTGCTTTCATGCAGCATGTGCAGATACCTCATTGAAGATATTGGAGTTTTCGTCCATTTTTTGTAAAGAAAACTATTTTGAAGCTAGCGTTTTGTCGTGCCATGGTCTATATATCAGTTTGTACGTGTGTTTCTCAGTTGGAAGAAATAGATAATGATTTTGAGAAGGAGTACTGTTTTGAGTTCCTTTCTCTTAAATGTCTTATTAGTGAATGAATGAATCATGGAAATTCAGTGTAATAACTGAAAATTCAGATTCTCTGAACCTGAGTATTTCAAAACATAGGACCAACATCTCTTTGAATGCTTGTGTCATTCCCAGATATTTAGTTGAGTTGGAATTTACTTTAGGACATAATTTGGTCTTTCAAAATGATGACTGTGTAAGTATTTCCATTCAACTGTGATTTAATGTGCAAAGCTTGATCTGTAGTCTTTCTTTTGAAGTCTGGATTTGGTTTTGGTTGGTTGACTAAATGTGGTTTTCCACCTTTGCCTCTTTTGTTTGCACAACACATGTACACACACAAAATTCCTGTTAGCTTAAGACCTCTGTCTTTTCTAAGTCTGTAAATGTGGTTTCTTCTATAACTCTAAGAGCTGACTGATGCGAACCATTTTACCAAAACTGTTTTCAAGATACAGACTCTGACGATTAGTATCAGTAAATTATAATTAAATTATCTTGGTGGATGTTAGGGACTGGCTTTCTTAATGAAACTGAGGAGAGTTTGAAGACGAGTGTTAGATGCCAACAGATATTCTTAGAAGTACTCGGCTTCTGAAGTAAACTGCTTTACAACACTTCATTCATGTTTGTTCCCTGGGGCTTATATGGCCCAGGATTTCAAAGCATAAATGTTTTACATGAAATATAAGCATTTGTTTAGAGTGCTTGATGATTTGATTTGGATGTTAACTGGAATGTGTGTCCATTTTATATACAAACAAACAGGTTTCTTTGAGTTCAGTGGGTAGATATGAATTTTCAGCTATGAAATAGCTTACAAGGACATGCCAGTGCCTTAAATATAGGTTTTGATGTTGCTTCTTGAATGAGCCTGTAGTCTGAGCATGAATGCAACCATCTATGACCATCTACAGTTTTCCAAAGCACCTGCAAAGAAGCTTCTTCTTTGGCTGAGAGTAAGAAGCTGCATATTATTCTCCCACCAGCAGGCAAAGAACAGCAAGAGCCCCCAGTTATTTCCAATTTTGCAGTGACTGTTTATGTACTCATTAAATGCAGGTCTTGCAGTAGCTTTTGAGCTTCATGAGACAGCCTGGAGTAGTGATTCTTACTACTTAGGAAAATATTTAGTCTGTGTTTTTGTGATATTTTTCCTGTTGGACAATGTGCAGTTTGTGGATTGGCCACTACTTGCTATCTTTTACTGTCTCCTCGAATTTTCTTTGGCAAATACAAGAGAAACTATGTTAATAAATAGAATTTGTTTATGTGGAAAACCTTGGAAAATAGCATTGGCTGAAATAATTTTATTTTATCTCAGAATTTTAAATGTTAAATATAACATTTCCCAAATTATTGTATTTGGAGGTTATGTAAAGAGATGTGTTGTATGCTTTCACCTTTATTAGTCAGAGGTGAGGTCTTAGCAACGATCAGCTGTCTTTGAAGATACCACACATAGTATTTATAGTTACATAGGATCTGTGGCTTTCTGAATAGAGAAGGCTCACAACCCTCTCTCTTCTGAATTGTTATATTGCCATGAAATTCTAAATCACCCAACAGCATGTTAAGCAAAATTGAAGTTATTTTATTTGGCATCACTCTGTTGCCATGATTTATTGAGTGAGCTGTTCAGAAGTAGAATGTAGAGTTCTGTGAACTAAATGTTGTAAATAATCTGAAAGAAACTCTGGCAGCATTTGTTAAGTGTTGATGTGAACCCAGAGTAATCAGAAATACATGAATTATGAGCATTGTGTCCAGCCTATGAAGGTGATGAGTGGACTGGAGCATCTCTTATGTGGAACAGTTGAGGGTGCAGGGCCTGTTTAGCTTGAAGAAGGGAATCTTGTTGATGTATACAAATACCCTGATGTATACAAATACCTTGAAGTATGTCAAGACAACAGGGCCCAATTCTTTTCAGTGGTGCTCAGTGATAGGACAAGGGCACGGGCACAAACTGAAACACAGGAAATTCCATCTGAATATGAGGAAAAACTTCTTTAGTGTGGAAGTGAAAGAGCATTGGAACATGCTGCCCAGAGAGGCCATGAAGTCTTCTTCCCTGGAGATTTTCAAAACCCTCCTGAATGCCATCCTGTGCAACCTGCTGTAGGTGAACCTGCTTTAGCAGGGCAGTTGGACTAGATGATATCCAGAGGTCCCTTCCAGTCCCAACCATTCTGTGATTTAAAAAACTTAGAAATGTAATGGCATTCTGGTAAATTTGCTAATATATTTCCCGGACAGAATGTAATTTCATCCTTTCTGCTGCTTTTCTTTAACTGGGAGATCAACTTACACGAGTTCTTGGGCTCACACTAGGAATTTATTTTATTCTTGAAGAATTTAGTAGGACAAATGATTGAGTTTTTCTTAAAGATATTTAAAATGACAGGCTTGATTAGATCTTTTCTTCTAATATAATATTTTTATTCCTAACTCATTGTGAAATTGAATTAAGTACGAACTGAGAGTGTAATAATATCAGTCATCAAAAAACTTGAAATAGCAAATGCTTGGCTTTTCAACTTTTCTAGAAATAAGTCTTGTTTTCCTGCTTGAACTTGTTTAAAAATAGACAGTTTCCTTTGCAAGTCAAGAATGTACTATCCTAAACCAAATTTTTATTATTATTGTGAGCATGAAGAAACTGAGCTCCAAATGAGCTAAATTGGGCTAAATACTATGATATTTCTTGTCTAGGGAATTAGGTATGACAGTTGTGGAAAACTCGGAAAATATTTCTCTTTGACATGGTAGTCAGTGTGTACACATACAAGAATAGGCATGCTTTTTAAATGTGTCTCTGCTTACAGTATTGCTTTCTGCCTTTACATATTAAACTGAAGAACCAGAATTAAAAAATGAACAATGAATTTATTTTTCTTTTGGATATTTCTTCTCACAGATTCTTTCCATCATAAACTTTTCACATGTTTCTCTTCAGTGGACCACAGTTGTTTTACCTCACTGGAAATGCAATGATTGTATTTGACCTGACAGGGCTCAGTGTTGAAAGGCTCTGGTTCTACTTAAAGTCAGAAAAAGGCATAAATTCTACAAGCTTATCTAGAACTACGGTCAGAGATGTATCCAAAGCATTCCATTCATTATTCCTATCAGGGAATTAAGTTGATTCTTACAGTGAAATTTTCTTCTTTTACTGTCACTATAATTTTGGTGTGCCCCAAATAATAAAAAAAAAAAAGGGATACTAAACCACAGAACACTTACTTCTGTAACTGATAAATATGTAGATTGCAGCTGGGGCAAGAGTTAAAATCATCACTGCTTTTGCATTTAAATTTATTGCTAACATTCAAGCAAGGTAGCCATGATAGGATCAATTGCAGTGGTCCCCTGGTAGCAATGTCTAGAGTCTGCTGGTGGCACACCTTCTGCAGTTATTAAAATGTGTTATTCACATCTGTTCTAAGCAGGGCTTCTCAACACCTGGACTGTGTGAAATAATTTTGCATAGGTACTATGAGTTGCTTCGCTGGTAATAGTACATTTTTTTAGAAAAAGGGATACATCCTCTGGTCTAAAAATTGCAGCCTCAGCCAAAATACATGCATTACAAATGTCTTTGTTGACAGAAACACGTAAACTGTGGCCATGGAAGGTGGTTTGGTGCCAGACCCAGTGTTAGAAATGGAGCGTTTTTAAAAGTGTTTTCATTTTCTTTATTTTCATTGTTCAGCAAAAAGTTTCTGTGATAATGATAATACAAGCATTAGAAACTGAGAACTCTGGCATGAGGGTTCTGTGTACTAAAATTGTTAACTCAAAATTGTCATTCATTCCCTAATAATGCAGTTTTAAAATTAATTATAAAATGAAACTTCCTAAGGTGAAAAAGTGATGAACGGCTTTTTTACCAGTTCCAAAATTTGTTTCATTCTTTTGTAATGAAACAGGTGCTCTGATATGGAGAAGGTGTGATTGCAGTGTTTCAGCTGAAGGGCGGTACTGAAGAGCACGACATGTCAACCTCTTCAGCTGCTTCAGTATGACCTACAAATCATTTTAAAGAAAATAAAAATGAGGCAGTCTAGTTTAGATTTTTTTTTTTTGGCTAAGAGGTAGACTGTTAATTTCAAAAACTTGGGTCCAGTTCCTTTGGACTATAACTTTATTGTCTTTATTTGGGCTGTGCAGGGGACAAATTTTTCCCACTATTGTCAGTTCTGCATCCTGAATGCCTCTTGGGACTTACAACAACCTTGTTTGTACTTGAAACTGCAGCTTCTGCTTGGAAATTAAGCCATTTCATCCTTGGTAGCAAGTGTGCACAGCATCAGTTAGAAGGATTTTTAACTAAGGGATTATTTTGCCTTCTAATTGCATAATTTCTTGTTTGTTATTCATTAGTGCAGATATTTACTTCCCATTTTTCTGTTTCAGTTGTCCCATATGTCTGATGGAGTAAAAATTGTCTAATATTTGCTTTCTGGAGTATTTTTATTCTGTTCAGCTGAAACACCAACACAGATGTTCTTTTCTCTCTAATTAGCATGTGTTTATATTTCTGTTAAATTAAGTAACTGCAATAGTGTGTAAATAAATAGCACACAGCAAGTGTTAATAGCAAACTGGCTTGTCCTCTGAAGGTTACCTTAGGCTGAAATAATTGCAAAATTACATGAGATTATGTTCTGGATCCAGTCCAAATTCAGCTCAGTCTTTTAGTATGTTCATATGAAAGGTAGTTCAGGTTATTCCTATTCAAATGGTTTACTGCTACCTGTGTGGGTGTCCAGAAGATCCATCTTGATCTTTGGCAGTCAGGGCGAAAGAGGGTGACTTTGTTGCCATTTTTTGTAATTTCTTGTTTCTTGGGTGCCTGTAACTAGAGTCAGTTTGGATTTTATTTTTCCAAAATGTGTTAGTATTTTCCGCATTTCTTGTTCACCTGAAGAAGACTACTACACGTATTCTTTATCCCATGGAGGTCAGGTGAATTTGGAACAAACTTGCTCTTTTTGGCCTTACACTGATGCATAGTACTTAAGGAACAAACTCTTGTTTTTTGCAGCTTCTTAATGGTGGTAAAGAGCCTTCTGAATACCTTTGGTCTCTTCCTTCCTTTCTATTATATTGTGACTTTTCAGTGGAATAGCTGAGACCAAGAGGAGTGGTAACTTGTCATAAAGTAGGAATGTAGAGGGATGAAATCAAAAAGCTTTGACGTGAACTTTGCTGCAGCTACTGTTGCCAACCAAAGATTTTATGTGGTACACCACAGCCTCTGTGAAGGCACACAATGTACCCTCTGAAGCAGTTCAGTGTAGAAGTTAGGCAATGTTAACTTGTTTATAATAGCTAAAACCTGGTGAGAATGCCTTTTAGCTTTTAAATACTGCATACACCTTTTAAAAAATGTATGATGTTCTGAAATTGAAGTATACTGAAAGGAAATATGTGGAGAGCATGGAGAGATGCACAGATAAAAATGAAGAAAGGGTGAGAAGTGTTCGCAGCACACCTCCCATTGACTTCACTGGGTTACTTTAGTAATCATATTTTTTTTTAATTACAGTAACCACTTTGTGTAATATTAACTATGTTTAAATTGATTCAGTATGTTGATCTATTTCGTCATCTTTGTACTTGACACAGCTGGCTGGAGTCCAGCTCTGCACTGAAACAGGATGCGCAGTCTGCTTGGGATCGGTGCAGAAACTGTGTGCAGACATGTGCCCAGCCATCTTTAGCTCTCTTAGGAAAGGAAGCTGCTTTCAGCATGGGTTTTTGGTGCTTGACATGAGAAATATTCCTGTTTATTCTTTCATTTATGATCTGACTGAAAGTAACAGGAAACACATGTGAATAAAACTGTCTGTGTGCACCACTAGGGGATTCTTAACCTGTTACTGGTTACTTTTAATGTCACTGATAAAATTTCTTAACTTGAATACTTCCCCCTAAATGGGTGTGTCCTACAAGTTCCTGCAAGAACCTGTGAGAACAATTTCATCCCCTTGCACAGCAGTGGAGAATTGTTTCAGGTGACAGTTTTCAGAAACTACTGTGAAAGGTGTTAAGTGTGTTGCAGCTTCTTACTCCACCTACATAAAGCTGTAGATTCTTCTGAAGAATCAGATGGAAGAAGATTTGTGAAGAGGCATGTGGCACAGCACTAACAGAGTTGGCTCTTCTGTGTGTGAGTCAAGTCTGCAGTATAATGTAGGTAGTTCTATTTTTGTCTCCTCTGCACTATTTTTTCCGCTGCTCTCATGGTGAGAACTTTCCTTCTGTGATTTCATTATACATATGTGTGTGATTCTCCAATCTTACAAATGTAGTCAGAGGAGAGATTGTGGTCCCATTTTAAGGAGCTTAAACAGTTTGCAATTCTGCAGCTGGCAGTTACCATCACTCAGCTAGAACTTACAGTCATAAATGTCATAACTTGCAGCTCTGAAGGCTCCTATTCTGTTTCAATGCCAAGTGAAACAGATTAGTGAAACTCAAACTGGTTTCATCTAATCTCTTTAATCTTTCTTTGGGTTATATTTGCCTTCTTTACACTGGTGTGGACTACTAGATACATTCATGCAGTCAGAGTGAGAATCTCAGCAGAGGGATAGTGTCTTGTCAAACAGCTTTTGACAGCTTCTTTTTTCTGCTGTTTCCTTTTTCTTTGCAACATGTAGCACTCTCACTGGCATTCTGAGCTTTCTGCCGCCACCTCCTTGCAGGAGGGGTAAGAATTTCTGCATGTGAGCTGTCATCTTGGTCTGCATCTACATTAGCATTTCAGACCAGATCTAGAATGTGCTTTTGAAGGGCATTTCCTTATTGCAGTTCAGTACATACTGATCTCTTTTAGGATGAGATGAAGTGGAGGATGTTCCCCAGCAGCCCACCTAATTCCTGCTCTTTGATAATATCTTCCCTGGGACTAGGTTAGACCTGGACTGAAATACCAGTTCCTAAAATGCTTTATAGGGTGCACAAGGGTGTTGGCAATACCTAATTAATTGTCATCATTTTCCACAGCTTGCTAATGCAGACATCCTTCAATAGAGTTATAGATCAGTTTTATCTCCAGCTGAATTCTGATTCCATCTGAGTGTCTTTTTGTAGTTCCAGGGGAATGCAAGCAGCAACTATTACCAAGGCTGTGCCCAAATTCCATGTGACAGGATGTTTCCTATGACCACCAAGAATTAACTTTGCTTATTAAGTGCAAGACAACTTCCTAGCATTGACATTGCAATAACTTTGTGAAATAAAAAGGCTGGAAAAACTTGTGTTGATTAAAGGATGCACAGCAAGTGTGACATAACTCTAGGGACACAATCCTATTTCTGGTTATTTCTAGTAAGACAGATAAGTATTTTGTGAATATATATATATATAATAAGTACGTGTAATCAACTTGTGTTCAGAATTTTCTGAAATAGATTGAAGTTGTATTTACCAATGAAGGAGTATGGAGACTATTTTAACCATTTTGGCAAGTTATCTTTTCTGTCTTTATAACTCTTAAATGTGTGCATCTGTATTATGTCTTAATATTATATTTGTTTACTGCAGGGTGTTGGGAAAAACAAGGTTGTTGACAGATTCCTTCACCTTTTAAATAGACCCAGAGAGTATTTACAACTGCATAGGTAAGAATGGGTTATATTTCCATACTTTTTGTTTTTAGTCAAATTTCTCATGTTATTAGAGCTCATGTTTCTGAAGTTAATATATTTTTACTGTTTGGACAAAGACCCCCTATTATGGTAAGTGGCACAGAGACCACAGGAATGTGCCTGGCAGAGGCAATAAGCTGACAGGTTGAGGAGTGGGTACAAAAACGTGATGCAATGACCTTCTTTGATACATGAAGAAGTAGAAGTCAAAGTGTGACAATGCTAAACTTTGTTCAAAAAACAAGTTATATTTTGCCGTCATTTCTGAAAAGATTTCCCTAAGAATGAGGTATTGTGTGAGGGAAAAGTTGTTTGCATATATCACTCATGAGACAAGAAACATTTTACACAGCAAGGGCTTTTTGGCTTTTTTCCTTCGGCATTCCTGCTAAGTGCTTGTATTTCTTTCTCACCCATAGGAGTTTGGATTAGAAAATTACATCATAAGCTAAAAAACAGACTTCAAGACAATAAACCAACTGAAAACAATTCAAAGGCTGAAATAATAGGAAATTATCTGCCTGCTTTTTATAACATGAACTTGAAACTAATAGATGGAAATAAAGAATAAATATATCTACAAGACTCATTTTCAATTGGGCTGAATCCCATATCAGCTTCATTCCTAATTTTTATCTCTTTGTCTTCAACTTCCTAGCTTCATCACCCTATATCTTTTCATAATCACTGTTTTTTAAATAGTTCTAATAAAAATGTCAATCTTTGGTATTTTGCCCATTAACAGCATAGTCTCTGTAACATTTCTCTCTCACTTTCTCACCCAGAATTTTGTCTTCAAATGTCTTGTACTTGTATTCCTGATACTTGGATAGCTCTATCTCATTACTTTTCTACTGCTGTTTTCCTTTATACTACCTATTTATTCTAGATTTCCATCACTTCTATATGAAATACTGTGTTTGTGACCTCCTACTTTCAGCTTTGCCTTAACTTTCATGCTTGGAACAGCCACCCACTTTGTCTTGATAAAATACACTGTGATTTTTGCAAATTCCAATTATGTCACAAAGTACTACAGCATTTCTGTCCTTTTGTGTGTTCTCCAGTGATGAAGCAGAACAGTGCTTAATATGGATTCATGTAGCTCAGGAGAACATTGTATAAGCACCATGTTTGGGACTTCATGCGGCAGTAGGATGTATAAATTACAGCATGCTAGTTGAGACATCGCTAAGAAGAAAAATGAGCATTTATTGTCTTGCCAATACAGTGTTCTACAGTCTCTGTAAGGTACTGCTTATGATTACAGGGGTCTGGAGATAGGTTGAAGTAGAAAATGAAGCAGAAAATGATGAGCAGTCCTATGCAATTATACAAAAGTTATTTGTGAATATAGCAAAATCAGAAATTTTTATTTCCTGGGTAGTATTTTGAAATGCTGTGTGAAGAATTCAGTCTATATAATATTTTGGTTATACTTTACAGGGTGTTTAAACAAGGATTACAATATTGTTAGTGCACTCTTCTGGATTCAAAACAAAGTTAGAGCAAGTTTACAAAAAAACCAAACAGTTTTCTAGTAAGCTTTTGCATACTTTGTGGAAGAAATTCAGTCAGTAGCTTATGGCATAGATGTACTTCATTAGAAAATATTTTAGAATGTGCACTTCATCTTTGATAGCACTGTGTGTTCTTCAGATTTCCTAGCTAGCTACCATAAGTATCTTTAAGCATGCTGAGGAAAGTATTTCTAAATATAATGCTTTTAATGGTGCTTGTATACCTGAATTATAGATCTTGACAAATTTGTTAGGGCAGGGTTTTTTGTTGATTTGGGTTTTTTTTGCTGTCTTGATGAAAGAGTGTAGAGTTCTGCTTTTCTAACTCTACATATGTTCAATGACATTCAAGCAGGGAGTCTTTACCTTAGAGGCAATAAGCTATCACCAGGAGTCATTTTAAAATCTCACGTTTTATGTCTTGTACTTTAAGAGGATGAGAGGAAATAAAAGACAGAAAAAGGGATGTCTGTATTTACTTGCTCTGCAACTGATTCACATGGGAAGGGTCAGCCTGACCTAAAGGTTTTGATTGCTTATGGAGGTAATAAATCCTTTCTCTTAACTTTTTCCTACAGCATCTCATTGAAAAGTTTTATATTCTTGAAATTTGTAAGTCTTATAAATCATTTCAGTACCATAAAGCAGAAAATCTTAATGGAAGGAAGTTGCAATTAGATTAAATAATGACAGAAATTAAGAAAAATGTGTGCTTATGAATTATTCAAAAAGTTGGCTGCTTTCTCTTGCATACTTCCTACTATTAGCAGCTGATCAGGAGTTGACCAGCTCTCTCATTGCATTAATTGTGGGGTAATGGAAACAGGTAATATGACACAGGCTCAGCACAGCCTCTTCTGAGAATTTCACTTACAAAGCATTTTGGTGCTTTTCTGTGTTAAGGAAAAACTTTCATCTTCCAGGATTTCTCTGTCACTCCTTTCCTACAAGAGTAAGTTTCAGCAGAGAAATCCCAAATTTTGTTTACCCTCTTGGTATGGTTGTCTCCATTTTGTTCACCTAGGACACTGGCTACATGTTACAGAATATACAACAGCTTTACTTTGTCTAATATTAAAGAACTTTTAACAACTCTTATGGAAATTAAACATGTACTGGTTTTACAGCCAGTAACTAAGAAACTGGCTGTAAGAAAATTTTATATTCTCCAAGCTAATGTTACAGAGTCAAGTATTTGTGTTGTTTCTGAATTAGTGAACTCTGGAAAGCCTCATTATTTTATGAAACCTTCTGTTACTACTTTTGCTATCTCTCCTGTGAGTGATGTGGAAAGAATTTTCCAGTCATTCTACACAAAAATCTGAAGTTAAATTTGGTAGACTAAATTAGTATTTCATTAAATCAGAGAAATAATTTTCATGGAAACTGATAATCATAGATTCATAGAATGTGCTGAGTTGGAAGGGAACTACTAGGATTATCAAAGTCCATGCTGGGCTTGCACAGAACTAAGAGTTGCACCATGTGCCCGAGAGCATTGTCCAAATGCTTCTTCTACTCAGACGCGCTGCAACCGCTTCCATGGAGAAGCTGTTCCCAACTACCCTCTGGGTGAAGAACCTTTTTCTAATATCCAACCTAAACCTCACCTGACACAACTTCAGGCCATTCCCTGGGGTCCTGTCACTGGTCACCACAGAGGAGATCAGTGCCTGCTCCTCTGCTTCCCCTCGTGAGGATATCTTGCATTATTATTCTTTATTGTATATTTATGTTTAATTATATCTTGCTTTTTTATTCACTCATGATATTTTGCTTTGAATTACAAAGTCTCTAAAACCAAGAAGATTCCACAGAAAGAAGAAAAAAAAGGTAAAACTTTAGAGAAGACTCAGGCAAGGACATATGCCCTGTTAAGACTGTGAAATCCTTCTTAGCACTGATGAGAGCAATAGATAAGTATAAAACTGTAAGCTCCCAGCTCTCCTACATAAAAATGTCAGAAGAAAGTATCATGAACTCTAAATAGTTGTCTCCTTTGATATGATCAAAGAAAAAGGAGATTAATTTTACTTCTCTTATCATCAAATTGCTAACTAATTTTACACAAAGAATGGTTTGTGTAAAATGGAGTAAGATGTTCTTTATCTGTCATTTAAACATTTAAGTTTGCTTCTATTTGGAATCAAGTCATACTCAGGCTTTTTTTATATTTCAATTAGAATGATTTTTCCTCCTTGCAATTACTATTTTTGTGATGACTATATATACAGAACTATAGCATTTATCCTTCTGTTTTGAGTGCAAGCTTGATTTATTGTTCCAATTTGGAGATTTTGGAAGGATTTTCTGGTTTTGTTTGGGTTTTTTTTGGTTTTGCAGGGATTTTGGAGATTGCGAAGAAACTTCTGCTAGAAAATTTCCTATAAGCCTAGGTTCTGACTAGGAAGATGTAAACCTTAGTGACACAATTTTTGTGGTAGTTTCTGGTGGCATAAATTAGGGACTAAATGTGTAGACATGTGGATTAATATATATGCATCAAGTTTTTGGAGTCATATGTTGTTATCTGATCTTAGCTTTCATCAAAATAAACTGCTATGCTTAATACAAAAGCATGAAAAATAAAAGAAATATTTATGTATAGTTTATTCTGATATACTAATTTAGGCAACTAAAAACAACAGGAAAAAACTTAGGGGAGAACAAGACCTGGGAAAGCTGTCACCGCTGCTCTGCTTGTGTTGGATTTGCTTTAAGTCACATAGCCAAAAAGAGCTACTGCTAACATAAAATCTCTGAAATTACCATCTGCCATCCTGAATTGTCTTAATTGCTCTGATAGCATGCAAAAACCTCTCCATCTTGATAGTGCCTTTACAAAAAATTAATTGCAGAACATCTGTGTTCTAAGAAACATGTTTGTTAGGTTCAGGAAGGCATGAAGTTCATTTTCTATGTCAAAACCTTTTCTTTAAAGTTTAGTGTACATTGTGCTCCTTGATTTTTTGAGCTAGTAAAAATCTGGACACTGTCTTGAGTACCTTGACTTTACATGGCCCTCTTTAGCAGGGGAGTTGGACTAGATGACCTCCAGAGGTGCCTTCCAACTTCAACCATTCTGATTCTGTGATTTAGCAATTTCTGCAAGGTGACCCCCAGCTCTTGTTTTAGGTATGTTGTGGTAATGTTGTAGTCTTTTAGAAAAAAAAAAAAAAAGTTAAAATGAGTTTATCTTACCTTGATAAAATTACATAATCCAACAGTGATTGTTGCATGGTGGGAAGCCATTTGCACTGTCCTTAGCTGATATGTTAGTAGGAACAGTAGTTAAAGTTGTGAGAATTAAGAAACAGCTTCAGACTCAACATTGTTTTCAGAACACAGTGTGTTATTGAGATTAAATTTGATAACTTCTAGATCATTTATCTATTGGTATGATATGCATATAAATAATGAGTGATTGTTAAGCAGATGTTTCTTGGTTATGTTTCCAGCTTCATGCTGTGTCAGCAACAGATTAGCTGTAGCAAATGCAAGATTTGGAGTCCACAATCTCCTCTGCTGACTGTCTATCACAGACATTCCTCTGTACAATTGAAAATCATCAGGAGTAAAAAGATCCTTTTCTGCTGTGATGGGAACTTGGTTACTCTTAGCTAGTGGGAGAACTGGATCCCTCCTCTGGGCTACTGCAGATGTGGCCACTGAAGTAAAGCTAGTCAACTTCAACTCTAATGTTTTCAGTTTATAGATCTGGATAAGAACATCGCCATCACTTTCAGAAATAGAAGCTGCTGATGTGTAGACTGCAGTGTAATCTACATCAACAATTTATTGATGGTTATGAATGGATTTTCTGCTGCTCAAAACCTCAGTGAATCTGCAGATGTGAAATGATTAGTTCCGTTCCGTTGTTCTCCTTCTGTGTATCAAGAAAATAATCTCATGGGAAATTAGTTTATTGTGAAAAAAGATAATATGAATCTTCATAGAGTCATATGACAAAAAGAGGGAATGTTTTTTAATGTATGAGGGTTGTTCTCTATTAAGTCAAAAATGTTAGAACAGCTTGTGTATATGATGTGATGCCTTTTCATGAAAATAGAGAATGTAGGAAGTTTTCCTCCTAAGCCCTTGATAAAACAGGTTTTACCCCAAAATTAGCCCTGTTAAGTCTTAGTTCTCCATTCGATGTCTTTTTTCTTACAAGCTGAGCTAACTTATTTTCCAAGCATTTACATATACACTACAGCATTTTATCTCTGTTGTAAATGTGATGTTTGACACTGTCAGTGGAATGCTAACTGCTATTGAAATTCCATTTTGTATCTGATGATCTTACTATTCTCTTTCAAGATATTACACTACCTTGTTTTATATGTCCCAATACATTTCCTTTCAAAGAATTTGCTTATCACATCTTGATTTGATATCACATCTTCCTGTCTGAGTTACTATATTTATTCTACTGACTGATGACTGGAAAGTGTGATACAGTGTTCATTTTTAAAATGTACTGCATTTTATAGTGTGCCTTTTCTGGTTCCCTAATAAATTAAAGTAATCTGATGATCTTTTTTCCAAAACTTTACCTGAGTTTGCATATGTTATCCTTTACAAAACAAATGTAATTTTGCTGTGATCTTTAACAATCCAATTAATGGGGAGTTTGGGGCAGGAAAATGAGCTTATGGTGTCCCTACAAGCAAAACTTACTACAGACTGTGCATTAATCTTTAGATCTTAATTTTCTTTCTCTCTTTTTTGGCACATGTAGTGAGTATAAAATCTAATTATCTGCTTCCCCTATTGACATAATTTAAAACTACCCTTTAAGTTTTATTGACTTCAGATTTTTTTAATTCTAATTTAAAAAGCTGTTACAGAAGGAACAGCTTCCTTTGCCCAAGATACAGGTGGATACTAGAATTATAGTGTACTTGTTCTCAGAATTGCATTTGATTATCATCTCTTGAAAGAGTGTAGGACCACATGAAATAATTTAAATGCTGATATAGCTCTGCAGGTCTGTTTTTAAAAATGAACAATACAGAAAAGTTATCTCCATAGTGTAGCTGCACTGGTTTATTTCAGTTGAACACAGCAAAGGCAAGGGAGATATTGTATTGTGGTTTTGTTCGTTGGCAGCCACAAAACAAAAGTCTAGGTAATTTTTCCTCATGATTCATGAATCATTAATGTTTAGATAATTTTCTTTTAGTATTGTACTTTATAGTGTGTGCTTTATTCTTTATGTAGCTGATGTTTGGAAATAAGTAAGAAGATGACCCATTTTTGTCATGAAGATTTATGTTGTGAAGTGCTGAGTGCATAGACTATATGATAGATGTCTTTATGGTTTTTACTTGTTTTTTTACTTGTTTTCTTAAATACATTTTCAGCCAATACAGAGTTGCAATGCAAAACTTCCAAGACTTCATGCCAGCCTGTGGTCTCTGTTTCCAATATTAGCTTTTCATAAGCTGGCTGATTTGCTCTGCTATTGTCAGATTGCAGGTCTTAGAAAGCTACTTCATTTGTCTTTTTTGTAGGAATTGAATTCAGCTTTAATATCCTGCTGCATGGCTGTTACAGAGAAGTAGCTCAGATTAGAAGACCCTGTTGTTTCATTTTCCTCTAAAGCTGAAGCAAGAGTTTCTCACTGTTTACTCAAATAAATGTATTTTTACAAGTAATAAGGGAAGCTGCAGGGTGTCATGTTTCCCCATTTATGGATTTTACAATTAGGGAGAGTGAATTTTGCATCGTGTTTTGGCAGATGGATCATGTACAAGTAATTGTGTAACTTCAGATTTTACATTAATTAAACATAATTCCCTTTGACCTTTCTTCTGCCACATGCAGTCATACTGAGTAATGAGTACCTTTATAGTCAAAATAATTTCTTGCATTTTAAACAAACTTAGGTCCTGCTGAGTAGCTGTAAGAGCCTAGCAGGAAAAAAAAGGTGGATTTAATTTTCAGTTCATACAGATAAGTCAAAAAGCCTTTACAGGGTCATTTTGAACAGAGCCGTGAGACATCTGGTTGGCTTTTCAGATATTTCAGAATTTCCTAAACATAGCAGTCAGATCATGCAATGCAATGGCTCTGTGATGGGTTGACTAAAGAAATTAATTTGTAAATGTCAAAATCATGCAGATTGA
The DNA here is from genome assembly GCA_013397155.1 of Irena cyanogastra. Taxonomy (NCBI): domain Eukaryota; kingdom Metazoa; phylum Chordata; class Aves; order Passeriformes; family Irenidae; genus Irena; species Irena cyanogastra. The sequence continues at coordinate 40,708 of VWZV01010621.1, read as the reverse complement.
TTCTTTGTGCTGGGATTACCTGCTCTTCATCAGGATAATCCATGAGTGGATTAACTGACCAATTAACAGCTTCAAATGGCCTTTGGACTAATTATTTTTCAAATACTCTTTTAAATTAGGTCACAGCAGATGGGTATATTCGTGTCTGATTGACATGAAGTTGAGAAGAAATACCTATCTGTGTACATAGGTGTTTAGATAATAGATGCCTCACAGAAATGAAGAAGAATTTCTAAAACATGCATTCTACATCTCTGATTTTTCCTTTCGACGACCATAAAGTTTCATGTGGTGAATCAGAAGAAGGCCAAACCTGAGCTTGGTTTATGTAACCTTGTTACCATGAGCAGAGTTCCCTAAAACACAAGGTTGCTTGCGCAAGTAATCTCTTACCCTTTTAGTCTCAGTGTAAGTGCATACAGAAGCCAGGACTGTTTTCTCCTGCACTTGTCAAGACCAAGTAATTCCAGTGAATGTGTTTGTGATTTTAGCTGGGGCCCTGACACTGTGTCCTGTGTCAGGGCATAAGCCTTCCTGGGGACTCAAATTTTAAATTAAAGTGTTGGAACACCTTTTGTTAAACTAGAGGATAACAACTAACTCTCTGAGCTTGATGGAAATTTCTCCTGACACAGTTCATAGCTGTTCTCCAGAAGGAAGGCATTGCTGTCAGTGAAACAGAAACTGTCACAGCAGTATGTTTGAGTCAGTCTGCAGACCTCAGAAATAGCTGCCTTTAGGGTAAATAATGCAGCAGTAGCAAAAAATAAATAGAAGACAGTGATATGAGCTAATAAAAAGCATGAGAAGAATTCTCAGAAGTCCTGCTATGAATTGAGTAGTCCTGTCAGAGGAGCTGCTGTATTTCAGTAGTAAATATTTTTTCTTTTTTTCTCCTTTTTTTTTTCTTTTTAAATGGAGCACTTGTGAGAATAGTTTCCTTGATAAAAGTAAATATACATTCTTAGGAAAGACATTAGTGAGCTTTTTATATTTTTCTTTTACAATCAGGCAAAGACAAAATCGTTTCAGTTGAGTAAGATGACAGTATGTCAGACAGTTTTTCTCACTCACTTCTATATTCCTACAGTCTTGTTCCTTTGTGTCAGACCTATTTTCATTGCTGAATGTGATGAAATTAGGAGGTTTTGGTATTCATGTCTTTGTTAGAGCCTGTTAGTTGTTATTATTAAGGTGCTATTATTACTAAGTGATAGTGAATTGGAGTTTTTAGTTCCTTTCCTGTGGGAATTTTGAGTGGCAGACATATCTTGCATTTCGGAAATGCTGCTTGCCATGTTGTTCAGAAATATTTCAGACTTAGTGTGTTTTTATCTTTCTATATTTCAGTGCCTTTACATTTATGTAATTCATTACAAAGTAGAAATTTAAGAAAAAACCCTGAGGAGACAGTTTATTTTTAGCCATTCTTTACTCTCATGGCTAGGTTTCTGAAGAACAGAAATTAATGATCTATAACTGTATAGCATATGATTATGAAAGGAAAATAACATTAATCTGTCATAACCCTTGTAAAATCATTTTTATATACATATCTGAATGTAATAGCCTAAGCAAATACAGGAGTTTCACATACACTTAAGTTATCAAGCCAGTGGAATTAATATTTAACTTACTTTTAACTTCTATAATACATTGCAAATCCCCCAATATATTTCCTTAAATATTAAGGCTGACTATCAACAAAGCAGAAGAAAGATAAAATAAGAAAAAAATTAGAAGATAGTTTCAGGATGTCAGTTTTTATTTTAGTTTGATACTTTCTCTATTTTTTCTGATTATGCTCCTTTTGTATATAGCACTTAAATTAACAGTGAACTCTTGTAGTGTTTATTTTCCCCAAAAATATGTCAATTCTGTCTTCTCTGAAGGATGAGATCATCCTAAGGATTTGTGTGGGCTGCTGATTATTATGGAATACTAAGCACAATTTAGTATTCCATATTAGGGGGTTGTAAGTAATCTCTGCAGAGCCAAAGGATGCACTGGCTCAGCAAAAGTAAAATACCATTTCATGTTACAGTAAAACACCATTTGACATTTTTGTCTTTTCTTGTGTCATCACCTGTGACCATCCACAGCGTCACTAGAGATCTTCATTTCCTGATGTGTTTTGTTCACTTTATTGTTTTTCATGCATTGTTTTCTAAGTGCAAATTTATGATCTGCAAAGCATCCTGTAATTAATCTTCCTTTACATTATTCTTGACCTATGCTATCCTCGGGTCTTCTCATTTTCTCACCTCTCTATTACTCTGAAGAGATCACAATTCAAGTTTGACAAATTCTTCCCCTTTTTGCCTTGTATTAATCCCTCAGAAAATTTTGCCTTGAGTTATTCCTGATTAATTAGTACCTGTGACTGTGACCTTCATATACTCTAGCATTTGGTTTGTGCATTTTAAAATTCTTCTACATCTGCAGCTGTATAGGCTTGAACCAGAAATGTTAACTGATAGTGGAGGTAGGCTGATACATACAACCTGAGAATTTAGTCCCTAAATAATGTGTGTTCAAGAAACAAAAATCATTGGTTTGTTGTTATTTTTGGATCCATTATTGATTTTTCTGCCCAGTGTATAAATTGCTTAGACACACAGCATGACAGTAGAAGCTTTGTTTTTGTGTCCACAGTAGGATTTCTAAGATTAGTGCTACTGCATATTTTAGTGATTTAAAAAATTATATGTTGCAAGCGAATGCAATGTTAATAACTGTTTGGAGCAGGGTTGCCTACTTGCGACAGGGTTAAATGAAGTGAAGGTGGTCCCATCTTTGTAACCTTTCCCCTTCTGGATTGAAGTTCAGATCAAGTAGCTAAACATTCAAAGTCTCTCTTTCTGCCCTTTGCTTTATTTCTGTGCGTGGAAACTGTGGGATAAATCAATTGTGGGCTTAAAGCTAAAAAAGAAATTATTAGTGATTAAGGACAGAAATCCTGCTGACAGCAGTTTCAAATAAAGGAAATGTGCAAGTTATCCTCTCAGTTTAAAACTGTAATTGGAAGCTGACCACTTAATAGTGTGCTGCTAACAGTACTGTTTGATTTCTTGTACCCATGGAGCTTATCAGAATTGTTGGTTTTTACAAGGTGTTGCAAAATTAAAGATAGAACTAAGTGGATATTTGGAAGAGTGAGTCAGCTAGGCTTAAGCAAACAGTTTTGTTACACAGCACAGCTGTGAAAGGTAAGAGATTTTTGTTATATCAAATGTTACATACAGTGCAAAGGTTACCAACCTTACCAATGTACCAGTATGTGCATTTCAAGCAGTGTTAAGAGAGGTTTTCCTGGTGGGTTTTGCCCTGTGATCAGCCCATCATTCTTTTGACACAGACTAATGCAAATTTTGAAATACAGGGGGAAAGGGATGGCAAAACCAACTTGCCCTAAGACTGAATTTCCTGTTGCCCATGAAAGCGTGGGAGTCATGGGGACCTTCTGTCATGACCCACATCTGAATTTTCTCTAGCTCATTGGTCCATCTGAACTGCAAAGTAAATGGGGTTGATTATACAGATCATGACAAAGGTCTGGGCAAGTATTCTGTACAATCAGGAGGGGCTTTCCCTGGGTTATGGACATTTATGTAGTTGAATCCATTGTGGTGATGTCTGTTGTTTCACCTTTCTGAATTACAACTCTTTTTTATTTATCTGTACATTCAGTGGTGGTTAAAATAGATTAAATAGTGAAGATTAAGGAACATTCTCATTATAGATTTTAATTAGCACTATTTTAAATTTGAAAAATTTAAAATAGTAGAGTAAGATAATTGAGCAATTCAAACATAAATAAAATTTCAGAAAGAAACTCTGCTACTGAAGCCTCTGTCGTGTCTAAGAGCTTACAATGTTCATGATATAAAATGTAGCAAGCCAGTAGGGCTTAGAACTAAAAATAATTGATTTTAAGAATTCCATATGATAAGTTTTTGGATTTGTTTGTTTGTATGATGATATGTGGAGAAGAACAGCTAAAACAGTAACAGTTACTGTTAGTCAAATAGATGACAGTTTCAGCATACTTAACTAGAAATACTAGCATCAATAATGTGCCTGCATGCAAAAAGTACTGATTCTCTACTCAGTGGTTTTGTTTTCAGGGTTTATGAGACATGGAGAACTACTGTGAAAGTCCTGGCAGAGGCAAGGATACTCATATTTGACCACTAGCTGGGCACACTGTTATTCTCAGTTATTCAGATATTCTAAAGAAAGATATTTTTTCTGCTTAGAAAGAGACTATTCAGTTTTTCATTTATTCAGTTGGCATTTTATTGTAACTAAAATTCCTATGTATTTTTAATTAATACCATCTGTTTTTCCACATTTCAGGGATACCACTGTACAAAGCCTTACCCTACAACCTTCTGTAAAGGATGGTCTTATTATATATGAAGATTCACCACTGGTCAGTAGTAGCATTTGGATTTCATATTTGGAAATGTTTTTGATTTAAAATGTTGGTGATTTGATTTTTCATGGTGCAGTGAGTGAGCATAGTAACAAACATTTTATTAATTTTTGTTTGGTCACATTTGTCATGTTTGCTGTGCCAAATGTGAATAAGATGATAATCTTGGGAGTCCCCACACACAAAATGAGTATGGAAAATAATTTAGTATTAACCTGATGCATTCTAACTGGTAGAGTGGTATTTGCCTCCTTTGTAGCACCTCACACCTACATGCTAAGTTGGGTTCCAAACAGCTGTTGCAGCCATTCAGTTCCTTCAGATACATGTTGCAAGTCTAGATGCAGACTGGCTTTGTATTTCTCTGTCTGCACTCCAATTTGTTCACAGTCAGGCTCCTCACTTCTCTCCCTAGCACATCCCTTTCCATCTCTATCCAGGAGAAATGGAAACACCTAGCTTTCTTGTCTCACCTGTGGTTTGGTCACAGCTTATCCCTGTTCAGAGTCCCTTTCTTGTCGCAGTGCCACCGAGGCATCACTGCTGCTCACTGAGAATTCAGTAATGCAGCTCCTTGCAGGGTTTTGGCCAGTAGTGATGTTATGATTTCTTTCTCTTCTAGGTAAAAGCAGTGAAGTTTGGACATATTTTGGTAATTGATGAGGCGGACAAAGCACCAACAAATGTTACCTGTATCTTAAAAACTTTAGTAGAAAGTGGGGAAATGGTTTTGTCAGATGGAAGGCGAATTGTTGCCAGTAAGTAGAGTGAAAGCATTTTCATCATTTACAGTAAAATGTAACATGTTGCCGGTTTTCAGTTGCTCAGTAGCAACACAGACCAGTCCAAATAGATAAATTGTTTGTTGCTAAGAAGTTAATAATTAAAGAATTTACAGTAATTTTCTCTACTACTTTCGCAATAGCCACTAAGGTTTTTTTTTAAATTAGCATTCTTGTGAACTTTGCTGAAGAACTAAAAAAAACCCTAAACCCAGAAAGTGTAACTTGACCTCTCTGCTTCTCTCTCACCATAAGAAATAAAGATCTAGTTGAGAAAATTATGATCTTGGTTATGGCTATCTAGACAGTTGGGGTATCATTGGATCAGGTCTAGAATGAAGGTATATCTAGGGTCAAATTGTTAAGGGTTTTGTCTAATCAAGTATTGCACATGCTTTCTTGATTTTGTACTTGCTTCACTATTTAAATATATCATGCAGGATAAGCATAGCTGTAATTTGATGCAATTTAATTCGTCTGAGTTCCAGGAAATAAATATTTTTCAAAAAAAGACCGTGTTTGAAGGTATCTCTTGATGCCATTAAACACCATACTTTATATAATTAGTTTCATTTTAACAGTATTGGGAATAATGATTGAGTGTAGCAATCATTCAATACTCACATGGCACACCCGAGTTTTGTTTGTCATTATAAACTCTAGGTGGGCTTTTTCTAAAATATTTTGCTAGCCAATCCCAATTATTACTGTAGTATTTTTGAGGCAGTTGAAGGATTCACAAACACCATGTGCCACTGGAATCATACTGAAAGGGAGCAAGGTTCTGAATGGGGCCAGTCTACGTAGTTTTGGAGAATCAGGGTCTTCACATGTGTTAAATAATGTATCTCTGTCTTCTCACAAATTTTGTAGTAACCAGGAAGAATTTCAGTCCTGTCTTCCCAGATCAAATAATGTCAGACCTATATAAAATCACATTTTATTTACCATTGGCTTCACCAATTTAGTGAAATTAAATATAAAGGAAACAGGTAGTCTGCACCCCATGAAGAGTGGATGCATTTTTATTTTTTTTTTAATTAAACACTTCAGTTAAATTTTTGTGAAACTTTAAAGTGAAAGCTAGAAAACTCAGTTGAATGATGTGTAAGAAGTTATTGAGCCTTTTTTTGTAACTGTTCTTGTAATTCTAAGAAGAATGTAATTAGAAGAATTTTTCTTCTAATTCTAAGAATTCTTTACCTAATCTAATTATGTTCATTCATTCAGTATTGCAAAGCTTAAATATGCAAGTAATACATTTTACTTCTTTTCCAGATCATGCTCATGTAGAGGGGAGAGAAAACATAATAGTTATTCATCCTGATTTTAGAATGATAGTTCTGGCAAATAGGCCTGGATTTCCTTTCTTGGGTAATGACTTTTTTGGCACATTAGGTAAGTGATTCGTATTAATTTATGATCTTTAATAGACTTGACTAATAGAATATCTGTATTTATTAATTAGATTTCATGAGGAGAAGGGGCCTTATGCATATTGATACTTTGTTTCACATAAGACATTCAGACTATCATGTAAATTTATGTATCTTAATAAAAGTGCCCAAACGTGCCCTGAATGGAAAAGCTGTATGTGATCATCTGTGTTAAAACTATTTTGTTTTATGGGATCTGGATGGACATTGCCGACACAAGGTTATGGAAATCTTTGTTAATGAGTGTATAGGGTGTACAAATACTGCAAACAAATTAACTGTAAGCTTGACACCTGACAGCTCTCTCAGCTGCTCACTTTTATTTTTCCCCATATCAAACAAGCCACTGTCCGGTTTGGTACAAGAGATGGTAGATTGATGGATGATTCTTTTCTTTGCTTTCAGCAGTAAAGGCTGCTGTATTTTTTTGCTGCTAGCACTGTGCTACCTACTTCTTAATCTTTATTTGCTTCTCCATGCATATGGTCTTAATAAAATACATATGTTTGACAAGATGCTGAATTTATCTCAGTATCAGGTAAAGCCATCCAAATTTCACATCAACAATTTTCATATCATCAGAAGCCTTATTTTGGAAAACTCCTGGTAGGTCTCAGAAATTCTGTGTATCAGCAAAGATTTCCTAGAGCTTCATCTCACAGCAAAACCAGGAATTTAAGTTGCATAGGGGCAAGTGGTGAAGAGTTCATTGGCCTGTATGGCCCAGTGTTAGTCTAAGTGGGCCTCTGGCAAGGTTTTGGCATTGTTGCTGTGTGATGGCTGTGAACTGAATACCCTCCAGACTCCACTGACTGTAATATCTATGTTAGCTTGGCCATTTATATGCAGGAACCTTAATTTATGTGGTTTTGCCTGTTAACTTTGGCCATAATGCTTAATCTGCAAGAAATAATATACTCAAAAAACCCAATTCCATTTTACCTAGTAGTTCTTTGTTTTTCAGGTGAGCTTCCCACTGAATGGACATTCTCTGTCTGAAACTCATTGGCCCTGAATTTCACCAAGCTATGTTGCCCCAAGAGAATTTGTTATAGTCTTTATTTTTCATAGCTTGGTTTCCTTCCTTACATAGACCCTTTAAACAAAACCAATCATCCCAGTGTTACTGCTTTTGAGCCACATGGCAGAGGTGTGGTTGAGATTTTGGGGTTCTTTATTGGTATTGTTTTTCCAGCGTAGGGTCTCTTTTGCATTTAGTTCAAGTCCTTTTTCTGCAGGATCTGGTCATGCTTCTTCAAAGTTTTGTACAACTGTTCAGAGACTTCTTATTAATAAACTTGATTTTTAGGTAATATGTGTTGGATCAATATAATGCCAACGTATGGAAAGAATATCTTGCCAAATTTCTTACCATGCTTCAAGACAGGCAGGGAGAAAAGATAACATAGATTCAGTATTTCCTCTAGACATCTGAATTGGGTTTGCATTAGTGCCTTCCTGCATTTCAAGATTTCCCTGCATTCTGTGGTGTTTTGAAGCAGTTCAAAAATGGGTTGCATTCAACCAGTTATGTTTTCTTAGAATCTTTTTTCTCTTTTTTTTCCTGCATTCATTTGACTTGTGTTTCTTCTTGAAGTTAATTTCCCTCTCATGATATCAGCTTTATTAAAATGACATGAGAGATCTCTGTGTTTCCGGAAACCTCAATGTTCTTCATAGCTTGTGCTTCACATTTTTCACAGTTTTAGCAACTTGGTAATCAGCATTCTTTTCAGTCATATCATATCTCTTCTATTAAAGGTCCAGTATTAAACTTAAAGGGGCTGTTGTGATGTTACTTCTTTGTAAATGTAGATAATTTTGTGCTTTTTCTTTTTTCTTTGTAGGGGATATTTTTAGTTGCCATGCTGTTGATAATCCCAAACCAAAGTCAGAACTGGCAATGCTTAAACAATATGGTCCCGATGTTCCAGAGGCGATCCTGCAGAAACTGGTAGCTGCTTTTGGAGAGCTCAGGAGCTTAGCTGACCAAGGAATTATTAACTACCCCTATTCAACTAGAGAAGTTGTGAACATTGTAAAACATTTACAGGTACAGTACATCAGATTTAATTGAAAATTTGAATTCATCAATACCAATTTTTTAATGCCTGAAGGTTTCAGAAAGAAGATGCCGTTATTGTTCATGCATTTTTATTTAATTCTTGTGAAATACTTCACATTTTGAAAGAAGCGTAATATTAAAGATGCTCAGATAGTCAGAGGGTAAGGATCACAGATGTACACAGGCAGATACTTTTTCTGTGTATTTATTTATAGATAGAAAAAAAGCCCTGTAAATCTGTTTTTCTACTGTGTGAGAAAAAAAAAATGCATGCTGTGAATACTGTGTGCAATGTTCATACTGCCCCTCATTATAAAACTCCATATTCAACATACAATACTTCCAGGACAGTGCAACTGTTCATTTTATTCTGCTGTAAAATGTGTGGGTTTAATCCTTTCCTGTGAAAAGGCAAATTCCTGCTGCATAACAATAATACATCTGTATCGAATTTTTTCCAAGGGAATATGTAGGATTCATGATTACTTCCTACACACATTTAACTGTAAAATTGTGAATTCTGATTTAATGATGATCTAGGTTTTAAATATTACAGTAAAGTCTGACTTCTGCCTTTATAAATTGAAGGAATTTTTTTTGCCTAAAGTATTTGAAATATAAAGTGTCTTAATGCTCTTTGAAATAGCAGTGCTTTTATTTTGTTGTGTTTATAGTTCTAAAATTGGTGGTTTGTTAATTTATAGACCATTTCTTGAATTACTGAATCCTAGATATTTTTAAAAATAGTGGAAATTAATGTAATTAATATAATTAGAATGTAATTTCTCACAAATTTTGACCTACTGCTCCTGTGTTTTATAATGCATAGTATAGCAGGATTGCATGATAGTTTTGCATTTTTGGTCACGAACATATTCACACACATTCAGCCATACACATAGACATTCAGATCCTGCAGGGTGGAATTACTGCTTTTAAAAATCTTCATCTAGATTTCTGGGGAGGATAGATTTGTGATCTGTGGTCTCTAGAGTGCAAGAAGATCTCAAGACAAACTGGTGCTATTATGTTATCAATAATATAAAGAAAAAATAATGCTCTGTAACTTCATACTAAGGGTTAAGAAGATTGAGACCTAAAGGCTGAGGAATCCGAATAAACACATAAGCAAAGCAGTCTATTAGGATCCATTACCATAGGTATTTGTTTACCAAGATAAAAAATGTACATGCCGATCTCTAAACACAGTTACATTCAAAATGACAGTGGAAAAATTACAGACTTGAAGAATATTTGTTGTGCTGCTGAGAAGCTAATTTTTTAGGATGTTTGTTAAATTAACTCCTTTTTGTCTTCATACCTTTCTGGTCTTCCTACCTTCCTTCCTAGCTTCTTTCTTTCATCATCTACCTCCAAGTAAGCTGAAGTTGTACGGATTTCTGTTGGTAACCAGTGCAGAAACATAAGACTTAATTCTTCTTTTATTTGAGTGTGAACAGCATCTAATTGGAGATTGAACAGCATCTAAGTGGAGATTGACAATTAGACATTGCTAATTGACTTAAGGGCTCTTCCTGTCTGCTGCAGTCTCCTTCACTTAAGCAGATTAGTACGGTCACTTCAACCTGGACATTGGGTGCAGTTCTGTGAGGAAGTTTCCCATCTGCTAAGCTTTCACCTCTTTCCAAGTGTAAATATCCAAATACATCTCCAACATGCATCTTTGACTTGTTTTGTAACATTTATTTTCAAGATCCCAGTCTCCTAGCAAGAATACAACATTTTGTTTACTGTAACTTGGTTTTCAATCTGAATAATAAAAAAACTGGGAGTAGCCAAATGTAAACAATGAATATAAACATAATGTTATTCTAAAGTAAGAAACTTTTAGGTCTTCAGGTAGAGAAGAGGAAGGAGGGAAATGAGTCGATAAAATTGCTGGTCCTTAGGAAGGAAGGAGGGAAGTTAGTCATGTTGTTAAACAATTTCCCTTACAGCAGTTCCACAGCCCTGTTCTCTTTGTACTATTGTGTTGATGTCTTTCACATAATTTTGGAATTTTTTACTTGTATGAAAAAAGGCTGGATGTTTTGGAGGAAAAAAATTGCTTTTGATTACTGTTGTCTGAGAGCACATCTGATCATCAGGACTAATCAGTTAAAAATATACTGATTGCTATGGTATTAGCATATTGTTAGGCTAATCTCTGACTAATTGTGATCTTCAGCATTTAGGATACGCATAGGGAGTGCAGTTATGAGATTATCCTCCCCTAAAGATTATGCAAGTAGGGAACATGTAGTAATTTAGTTGTAGCTTAGATATTTTGCTCAGAGCTAGGTTGCAGCTATACTAACTTTTTCTTAGGGAAAGGTTTTTTTGGTGATGCTTGAGACACCAAACTATTTTAAAGACCCAAAACTGCAGGCATAGGGAGAATTGTCTAATGAAGGTACCTAACTTGATTGCTGCAACTTTTTCTCCTCACATTCTGTATCAGGAATTTGGGTCTTGCAGCTCTAGTTGGCAGGTGACCTGGATACAGCCTTTTTGTCTTGCTTGCCTTGAGTTTTCAGACTGTCAAATGTCAAAAGTCTTTATGTTAATAGTAGCTTATGGGTAAGCTCAGAAGCTCTGCCCATGCTCTGTTGGGTTACCATAAGGTGCTGTAATCAGGGTATGGTATGACTGCTATGTCTGCCATTTGAGATGCTGTTTTTCCTGAGACCTTGGTAGATGTTAATCAGGAAAGCCACATTAGTCTAGATAAAATGGCAATAGCATTTTTACTAACTCTCAGTTTCAGAAAGCTGAGATTTTTTCTTCTTGGTCATCTTTCCTGTTTATATCTGAGATTGTTTCCTAATAGTAGGCACTAGTATAACAGTTTTGAGCAGTAAATGCCTAAGAAACCATCTGGCCTTGAAGTCTACTCATCATCAGATTTTAAGGCCTGTTTAGTAAGCTTCTGTAGTGAGATAATACTTTTTTTTTCTTCTTATATTCAGCCTAATCTCAAAAGGAAACTAGGCTTATCAAATAACAGTTTATATCCCCTTCTCAGTTTGCTGCCTAATTTTGGCCAGTCACAATGGATCTCACTTACCAATTTTCAAAGATAATTGTGTTTCTGCTGGTTTAATCAAAATCAGTGGCTATGTGACAGAGAGGAACTGATTGAAATTGCAGGGGGAGAATTCAGCTGTTTCGTTTGGCAGTAGATGATGCCCACAAAAGACACGAGGACTGGTTAATCCATTAGTATGTCTGTCACTCGGGATGAGCCATAGACATGGTGCTTCTGGCCCTGCTGAAGGACAGCTGAGGAGGCAGAGAGAGAGCTGGCAACATTCAGTAAAAGGGCATAGGGGTGGGTGCAGGGGGAAACCAAGAGCACAGGGGAACAAACAGATCTCTGAAGGCACCAAGATACATAGGGAAGTGAGAACACAAGGCAGAAGTCTAAGACAAAAAGTCTGGACTCATTACAGACTGAATACCAGATAATTTATCATTTTCTCTTCAGGACAGAAGTAGAAGTACAGTAGACCTCAATGGGTATAGCATATCTGAATTAAGATTCTTGATTCCTACTGGAAATTATGATTTTGCTCATAGATCTTACACAGACTGTAGCAATACATATCCTCATGGAATATTAGATCCATAAAAATACAGCTTTTTCACAAAGTCAAATTCTGCTTCCAATAGAGCATACAATATACGAATAAAAATATAAAATTGTTGAAGGTTAAAAACTATGTTACTTGCTATTTTAAGGAACAGCCAAGAATCTAAGTTGTGAAAATAAGCTGAGGTGCACACAGAAGTGTTAGTTGTAAGGGGAAGAATCAGTGAATGACAACCAGACAGACTGATAAGAGATCAATATTTTCTCTAGTAATCTCATTTTAAAAATCAATAGAAACCAAATGATTTTTTTATGTTCAATTCAAACCTTCAATCTTTTTTTGGGTTTTCTTGTCTTTTTCTTTTTTTCCCTATAAGTGAACTGTCCTTTGCTTTCTTCAGGAAGCAGTTGTCCAAGCAGTTGTTAAAGAGGGATTGGACTTATTCTGGTTGAAACAGGAAAGTTGTCTTTTTTTTTAATTACTGAAATAGAGGACCTTTGTACAAGTGGCTTGTGTTTCCAGAAACCATCTGTTGTACCTCAGGAAATTTTTTATGATGTCCTGCTGACACAAGAGGCATGGAACTGTTGAATCAATCCATTGCAGAAAAGTGTATTGATGTCAGAAGTTATGCAGTGATTCAGAAAACTGCAGACATACTTGGAGACTTCTAGAGGAAACTGGATATTATTTGAAGTACTTGACCAAGGTTTCTGCAGTACCTAGTGCAGGGAGGTGAAAGCATAGTTGATGAGTGAATTAGATAGCTTGGTGCCAGTGTGTTGGTTGTGTTTGCACTGAGAAGAGCAGAGAAGACGCAGTATTCATCATATAAATGTTGTTTCAGAATGATTCTCTACTTTTGACTCCAGGGTGCAATTAAAAATATAGAAGTTAGCACTTTCACTACAAATTCTATATTTCAATACTATAATACAATACTAATTTCACTAAACATTGTAATGAACTTTTCAATTCACCTTATGTGTGAAATGTTTATACAGTGTTTAGTTAGAATAGATGATGGGAGAATGGGTTTAGTACCTGTTTCATTCAGTAAGAACTGGACATTGTAGCAAGGATAGCACAGGCTGTAGAACAACTTTTTATTATCCCACAATAACTTGGATTTTGCTAAGCTGTAATGATGCAGAACTTCTAATAGGTCCCTCGTAGCAGAACATAGTTTAACAGGCTTTTATAGCAACACTAGGACTAAAATATTCTGTGCTATGTACACCACAGATAAAAAAAGGTTTGTACAAGCTTGATTTAGCAGTGGTATTCTAGGCTATCACAGTGACTGGCTAATTTTAGTATTGCTTGTGTCACAGTTGTGAAAATATTAATCTCCTAATGCTGATACTTGATTAAGAGTATAGGTCAAAAAATTTCTGAAATTCTTCTATTTTCTTCTGTTTTTATTTTTAATCAGGATTAAATATCTGTATTTTTAATACATTTATAAACTTCTCTGACACTTAAGTCTGTTTTTCAAGTTCTCTGTATCAGCCTAGCTCACTAATGGGGAAAAAAACAATTAAGACTACAACTTCCTAAAATACCTCTCCACAAGTTTATGTTCATCACTGTAAATGTGCCATACTGAGATAGAAGTGCCTAGGTCCTTGTCTGAAAAATCTAGTATTTCAATGAAAGGCCTGTAGAGAAAAAGTGAGACATTTTTAAATAGAAAATTCTCACTCCCCTCTCTTGCCAAAAAAAGGGATAAATAAATCAGTTTAGGCAGTAAAGTTCCAGGATATACAGCAAGTTGATAATTATTTTGTTTAATTCTTTTTATTTGGTTTGCTCCATTTACATCTGTGGTGAGCTAACCCTGGCTGAATGCCAGGTGTCCACAAAATGTATTCTGTCACTCCCCTCCTCAGCTGGGAAGAGAAAATATAATGAAATGCCTGTAGATCAAGATAAAGACAGGGAGATTCACCAATTACTGTCACAGGCAAAACAGACTTGTCTTGAGGAAATTAGTTTAATTTTTAGCAAATCAAATCAGAGTAGGAAGATGAGAAATAAACACAGATCTTAAAAGCCCTTCCCATACTCTTCCCTTATTCAACTTCTCTCTTGCCTTTCTCTACCTCCTGCCCTCCAGCAGCACAAGTGCATGGGGAAAGGGTGCTGTGATCAGTTCTTCAGACGTTGTCTCTGCCCCCACTTTCTCCTCAGGGGGAGGACTCCTCGCTGTCTTCCTCTGCTCCAGTGTGGGGTCCCTCCCATAGGAGACTGTCCTCCATGAGCTTCTCTATTGTGAGTCCTTCCCACTGGCTGCAGTTCTGCAGGAACTGCTCCAGCCTGGGGCCCTTCCACAGGGTCACAAATTCTGCCAGCAAACCTGCTCCAGCATGGGCTCCTCTCCCCACAGAGCCACAGGTCCTGCCAGGAGCCTGCTCCAGTGTGGGCTTCTCACAGCCAGAGGTCACAGCCTCCTTTTGGCTGTAGCTACTCCAGCTTGGGCTCCTCCACCTTAGTGGCTTTCTTGCTCAATGGCATCAGTTTCTCTGAGTGGTTTTGTGGTATTAAAAATTCTTCATTTCTCTTATTTTAAATTATAGAGTTTTGGCTGGAAAGCACCTAAGAGATATTCTAGTTCCCTGCTGCTGTGGGAAGGGCCACCTTCCGCTAGACTAGGTTGCTCAAAGCTCCATCCAACCTGTCCTTGAGCACTTCAGGAATGGGACATCTGCAACTTCTCTGGGCAGCCTATGCCAGTGACTCACCACCCTCATAGTAATGAATTTCTTCCTAATACCTGATCTAAATCTGCCCTTTATCTGTTTAAAGCCATTCTCCCTTGTCCTATCACTACATGCCCTCCCAGTCCCTCTCAATCTCTCAAACCCCTTTCAGGTACTGGAAGGTTTTGTAAGATCTCCTTAGAGTTTTCTCCAGGCTGAGTAACTCTCTCAGCCTGTCTTCACAGGAGAGGTGCTCCAGCTCTCTGATCATCTTTGAGGCGCTCCTCAAAGATGAGACTCAATCCAGCAGGTCCATGTCTTTCTTATGTTGAGAACCGCAGAGCTGGATGCAGCACTGCAGGTGGGATCTCCCCAGAGCAGAGCAGAGGGGCAGAATCCCCTCCCTCACCCTGCACTGCTTTCAGTGCAGCCCAGGACAATTTGGCTTTCTAGTCTGCAAGTGCGCATTGCCAGGTCACATCCAATTTCTCACCTTCCAGCACTCTCAAGTCCTTGTCAGAGCTGCTCTCAATCTGTTCATCCTCCAGTCTATGCTGATACCAGTGGTTACCCTAACCCGGGTCCAGGACCATGCACACAGCCTTGTTGAACCTCATGAAAACCCCACTTCTCCACCTGTCTGGGTCCCTCCAGACAGCATTCCATCCCACAAGCATGTTAGTTGTATCAGTCAGCTTGGTATCCCACTATGTCATTGATGAAAATAATAGACATTCCTGGTCCCAGTACAGGCCCCCAAGTTCTGTATTGACATTTGTTGCACATCTCCATCGGGACCTTGAGCCATTGACCACTACCCTCTAGATGCAACCAACCGTTTAATTCCTCATTCAGAATAATTAATCCAGCACAGTAGCAAAACTTCAATTTCTGCTAAAGATACTAATGAAAGTGTGATAAATATTTGAGGTTTTTAAATGTACATAGCACATTTCAACTAGTATTTTTCCCTAAGAAAAAAAAATTGTGAATCTTAAGTGAATTTTTGTGTCTACTTATCATGACCTAAAATAGTTTTTGTTAACCAAGCATTGTATTATCTGCTTCTCTGTAGTCAACATTAAGAGTCAGAATTCTTAAATTAATTGTATGGTTGAATTATATGAATGTGTGTCTTTGTGTCAGATCTTGATGGTTTAAAGAAAGCAAATTTTAAGAATACAGGCTAGTATTAATTATATCCTCCAATGATTACACCATCTTGTTGTGTGTATAATGAAAGTAATTCTTTAAACCATTAATGGTGTTTAGTGTTAAATAATTGTTGCATGCTTTTTTTCTTTAAATTAAGTTTAGTGTCAGTAATTTCATTCTGACTTGAAATGATGTCTTGGAAATGAAAAGTAAAGATTACTTCAGAACTTGTCTGTCAATCCAAGTTACTGTCACAATTGTTCATTTTAGAAGTACCTAATGATGTGCTGTAACTTAATAGATAGTCATTAAAATAAATTCGGCGATCTGTTTCTTTACAGAAATTTCCATCTGAAGGACTCGCAAATGTTGTTCGAAACGTATTTGACTTCGACTCCTACAACAACGAAATGCGTGAAATTTTATACAACACTTTGCACAAATATGGGATACCTATTGGAGCAAAACCGACCAATGTACAGCTGGCCAAGGAGTAAGAATAACATAAGATATATATTAAGAAGACATATTTCTCATGATCACTTTATAAGTGTGTTATCTTGCTGCTAATTGATTTAAAAACAACCTGGAATTCTTGGAAGTCAATCCTCCGCTGGTTCGAATTTACAGTCTTCCAAATAAGTTACAACAATATAAATTATTTCATGATCAAATATTTGCGTATTAATATTTGATCTATAACATCCATGTACATATTAATAGCTTGTAAGGTAAACAGGTATATCTTAATAAAGGGAAATACTTGTTTCTTCTCCTGTGTTTTTAATTGAATTGCAATACACTTCTGTCCTGTTACTTATCACCTAAGTCTGCAGAAAAAAGGTTGTCTTCAGTGGTAGTTGGGTTTTATCTTTGATGCTCACAGAGGGCTCTACAAAAGTATTTCTCCTGAATGGAGCAGTGCATGTAAGCTCCAAGAACAACTTTTGTATGTGTCTGTAAATCACTGTTATTCTTTAATTATATTACTAGTTGACATAGTACACCATATACTTCTTTTGCAGAGGTTAGAATCAAAACAGCTACATTATGTAGTAATGCCCTCCTGTCTTCAAGCCACCTCCATAGTCTGAAGGGGCCTTAGCAGAAAGTTGGAGAGATTGTTCTTACAAGGGCCTTTATTGACAGGGCAAGGGGGAATGGCTTTAGACTGAAAGAGGGTATGTTTAGATGAGATATTAGGAAGAAATTTTTTACTGTGAGGGTAGTGAGACACTGGAACAGGCTGCACAGAGAAGTTGCAGATGCCCCGTCACCACAAGTGTTCAAGGCCACGTTGGGCAAGGCTTTGAGCAACCTGGTCTAGTGGAAGGTGTCTCTTCCCATGACAGGGGGATTGAAACCAGATGATCTTTAAGGTCCTTTACAACCCAAACTATTCAATGATTCTGTGAAACAAATGTAGTACCTTCTTCCAAAATTCACAGAAAACAGGCTTAAGTAGAGCATATTAAAAGCAATTAGAAAACTTACTCTATCTTGAGCTCTAACATGTAATTTATTTATGAAGAAACAAATATTTCCCTTTCACGGAGAAAGCTTTATGGATATATGGAAAATTGAGTTTGCCACATGACATACATACTTTATATTTGCTAAGGAGGGACTGATTTTTATGGCATGATATTCATAGTGATGTATTGATAGTGATTCTGGTGTGGGTGAGTGAGCACTGGAACAAATTGCCCAGAGAGGTTGTGGAGTGTCTCTTACTGGAGGTATTCAAGAACCTTTGGATGCAGCCCTGTGCCATGTGCTCTGGGTGACCCTGCTCGAGCAAGGAGGTTGGAGCAGATGACCAGTGTGGTCCTTTCCAGCCTTACACATTTTGTGAAGTTAAGTGTCCATGTGTTGTTTTCTCCTGCTGCAGCACCACTGTTATCGTATCGAACATCTTACATATAATTATTAAAAAAGATTGACAGAGTAGTGCCTGTGGAGTACCTTTTAATTTTGATGACAGGACTATTACGTGCCTGGGGAACCAGTATTTGAGCAATGACAAAGTCTGTCAAACCGACAGAACACACTTGAAACTCTTGCCATGATTTCTTTGCTGAACATCACTTGGCAATTTCTATTTTAACAAATTGCAACATTTGTGATAGTTTTTGAGAAATTTGGTCTTTGTCTAATTTTAGAAGTATTGGATGTGGGAGAGGATTCTTTAGTAATGAGACAATTAGAGGTTTACGAAACTTAACAGAAAGGTTGCTGTAATTGTGGTCTGCTCAGTCTAGAATTGAGAGGATAAAAGAAATATGTAATTATATTGAATTAAAGGTAATCAGCTGATCATTTTGAATTCATCACTGAGGTTTTCTAGGACAGATTACACCAAGGATCACAGACTTACAAGATCCCCACAAGACGTTCATCAAAAGCTTCACTAGAAGGCAGCTGTGAGCACGTAATTTGTACACTGAAGTCACAAGGGAGGAAAACTACAGGAGCAGTTCACACACAGCTGATAAAAACAACTTTTTGTTAGATCTCACTGTGCTGGGCTGAGCACTTGGCTTTGATGATCTACTTGTCTTGATCTCAATCCCTCACTCACATCCACTACAGCTGGCATTTCAGGTTCTTACCCCTCCATTGTAAGACAACCTTGATTTTGGTCATGAGATTCACTCCTGTGGAGCTTGTAAGCCACAGGTCGATCACCTTGAATTACAGCCAGATCTTTCCTGTGTAGTTAGGCACAGTTACTTCTGTCTTGATGTTAAAGAACATTGAGATAATCTCTCCAAATCTGTTCCAGCCCATATTGCAAGCTCCCATGATGGACACACACATTGAGGTAATTGGGTATATGTTGTTTGGACTGCTGCAGAAAAGATACTGGGGTACTGACCTCTTAATTGTTTTCCATGAATCTGAGAATAGGATAATGGTGTTAATCTAGTCCAGCCCATTTCCTTCAGAAAACATGCAGGTTATTCTAAAACTTTATCTCATTTTTTCATGATTCATGCCTGAAGACCTTCAGAGATGAAGTTCTATAACTTCCCAAGGCAAGTCAGTCTTGTTTCTAAATAGCCTCGGCACTACCAAGTCACCTCTCAATCTTCCCTGTTTTTCAGGCCTCTGTTTGGTTTTATTTTTCTATTATGCTCCTTGTCTTCACTTGATGTGTGTCCATAGTTAAGTATTGGGTGTGAAACTGGTCAAGTTCATTTTTGCTGGAGCTAAGTACAGTAGTATGAGAGTACAGAATAGAAATGTATTGACATTTTAAAAGCCCAGTATGTTTCCATTTCATGCAATATTTAACTCATCTCTGGTTTTCTAAACGTAAGTATCTTCATCCTTTTCGCAAAACCCTCCATAGCACTTACCCCTTCTTCACTTTGTGATCAACTTTCTTCAAATTTACATTTTTCTTACTGTATTGGATTTTTTTCAGATTGGTTTTATGATATGTCAAGATCACTTTCTGTTTTAAGCTTGTTTTCCTACCTGCTTCTAGGCTCTCACAAGCTGGCAATCTGAAGGTGTGATTTCTAGGTGTGATTTCTACATTGTTCCAGTGACAACAGCGTATCCCCACAGATGACTTCTGTGCCCCAGTCTTTTTTTGGTAGACTTTAAAGACTTACTAGCTATCATAATAAATTGCTCAGCAGTTCTATTAAGTAATATGAAAACTGGGATAATAATCCAAACCAATTCTGCTTGAGGATGTTAGTCATACAACAGCAAAATAGTTGTATAAGAATATAAATCCTGTACATTTAAATTTTGCAATATAGAAGCATTTCCAGGAGATTCTGGGACAGGAAAATCATTATAGTGAAATGCTGACTCCTTTATACAGGTGGTCTCTGGCATGTCTTGGATCAAACAATTTGTGAATTCTTACTTTAGTAAGCTTTGGAGAAGTCTGTTACCTATTACTGAATGGAAAAGAAAGCTTGCATAAATCAGAATTATTTAAGTTACTGCTGCAACATAACTGCTGTAAATATAGGAAACAAAACCATGAGACACACAAGCAACACGCTGAAATGCAGTGTCTCAATAGAAGAATTATTTAGATATGTATCCAGCTGAAATTGCTGAAATCCAGGAGAAATCGAACAGATGTTTGCAGTGACCCTTATGGGAATTTTAGATTAAATTCTGGAATTAATATACCTAGTCTTCAAAGGGAAGATTAGATGGTGTGTAATGACCATTTACAGAAGGATTCTTGCAGTAGTTGTTTTTTTAAGAGAGAAGTTAATTTGTTGATAGTAATAAATAAAGGAATGCTTTACTTGGTCCTTTTGCTTTCTTCAGCTGTCATTTTTTTCCCAGGTAGGATAACTGTTCTTCAAGGCACTGACATGCTCAATACTGTCAGGTGTTAAAATACTGTCTGTCTCTCCTTGTACCATCTGTCCACTAGTTTATAGCTTTTATCAGTATTGTATGTAAAGCAGATGGATTATCTGTGATGGTTTGCCAAGACATAGTAGGTAAAATGAATTATTCATGGTACTAACTCATTATCTTCCTTTATGTGTAAAATTACATTTTGTTTTTCCCATTGACATCTGTTATGTCATATTTTTCATGTTAATCTGCCATTTTGGTGCACAGTTCAGACCATCTGCGATTTCTAGGTAAAACAGCATTTAATCCCAATTCTGACATTTATTCTTGATGAAATTGTTATTCTGTATTTTTCCTCCTGTCACTATTCACTTCCAGGAGTAGTGCTTCCTATAACTTCAGTATTTGTTTTATATGAACTGCGTTTTTAATATGTAGTGTAAATATATAAATTTTAACAGCTTTGTTTTTCTCTTGAGATTGTTCTTTTGTGTGGGTTTTTTTTTTCCTCCAGGGAATCTGTAGTTAATTATTGGATATGTCTCTTATCATACATATCCATTGTCAACCCTGTGTGTTGCAGGGCCACCTGAGGAAGGGGAATTGTCAGGGAACAGGAGTTTTAACATACAGCTGTTCTGAATGTCTACTTCAGAATGTCTGCTGAATGTCTTCAAATCAAAATATGTTTGGATAAATTATGGAGAACTGGTTGGCCAGGAATTTTCCTGATTTCGAGCTGTATCTTACTTAAGTCCAAAAAGGTTACGTGGGATGGAAATCTTTTCAGCTAGATGGAGCACAGGCTGTTACTGGAGGCCTTGAATAATACAGTCTGTGCCAGCACTGAGCTGGTTTACAAGATCGTGTGTTAAGCAGCTTTGTTGTATGTCATGTCCAAAGCTGTTCTAATAACGATGTCTGGCAGTGAAGAATTTGCTTTCAGTGGAACTGCAGTTTTACAAGATTCATATCCATCTTCTAGTGTGTTCTCTGAAAGCTAAACAAATAACTTTATAAAGCAGGTTCTGTTGACTTTTTAACACAGTTGTTTGGTGTTTTAAGTTTTTTGTTGTTTAATCATTTTTAAATACCCTAAAATTGATTTCTTTTCTTAAATCAAAAATATAAAATGGAAAGAAATTGTGTTCTATAGGTGTCACTTTGAAAAGTTTTCTACCAGTACAAGAGAATTATGTTTTGATAGATCATTTCCCCTTTGACAGCTATGCATGCAGAAATTCAAGCTAAACAGTAATTTTTTTGTAGCATTGCCCCATCCACTGTAGGTCTCATGCAATCACTTTTCTGAAAAAAATGTTTGCCTATATATACATTTCATGGACAGCAGTAATCATGTAGAGAACCGGGATCTAAAACTAAGGCTGAACAAACAGAAAAACAACTTTGAATTTTCCTTAAGCAACAGGCTTTGACACGTCCATAATCAAAGAACTGATTAGAAATAATTCCTTAGATCTTGCTCTTAAGTCTTGTATTTCCTACAAGATTAATGCAGTCTACCTGTAGTTTTTCTGATCTAGAAACCCTTTCCAGCTTTTCATGAAGGCAAAATCATGGATTGCTCTGTACACCCCAGCTTGGAGAGACCGGTGAAGTTTTAGTACTATTCTTACTCAGCCACTGCACTTTTTATACCTATCAGATATCTTTGCCTTAACAGATTTTTGTCAGTGCTGACATTTCCATTGTATTCTATCTGCCTTTTATGTAAATGCTATTTGGCTAATTAATTTGAAATACAGCAGTGTGGCAGGAGCATCTAGTGAAGTTTTTACTAGTCCTGTCACTTCAAGTTGCTTTCAACATATGCTTGTTATAAGTCTTGGGAAAAGAAGGTAATTTCCTTACCTCAATGTGTATCATATGTATTCACTAGGGGAAGGCTGTTAAGATGTATACACATTTTCAGTGTGGATATGTTATTCAAGTTGTTCTGCACCCTCACTCCCTCCTGAAAGTCATTCAGGAAGCAGACTGATTGTAAGACCTTAATGCCACCAGCTTCTTCAATACTCTTAGTCTTTCTTAGACCAGATTTACACAAGAGAGCAGCAGGATGGCAAAGAAGATAAAATTGTCAGGCCCTGGAAGAATGAGATACCTATTACTCTTGACAAAGAGCTTTGTATTGTGAACTCTGCTTTCTGTATTATTCTGAAAAATGCAGAGCTACGTTTCCTTTGTCATTGCTATTTGGCAACTTGCTCTGCTGCCTCAGAGAAACTAAATCATTCAGAAACAGGGAAGAGAACAAAACCTCAGAAATCTAGCAGAAAGCAGAAATCAGTTTTCCTGGGGGAAGAGGGAAACTATTAGCAAATAAAAACTCCAGAAAGCTGAAACAGAGTGGAAATGTTTATTTGGGAATGCAATCTGTAATTCTGTTGCTATAAAAAGCAGGGTATTTGGTTAGAGCTGGTTATTAACATATGTTTTGTTTCAAATTTTGATAGCTGTTCATGATCATTAGCAAAGTTGTTGATTTCTAGGATGTTGTCCATGGGAGTAATGTGTAAGGAATTAAAACTAAAGTCCAAATCCTTGTGAGAGCTGATGTTCCACTGAGCTAATGGGAAATAACTATTGCTGATTATGGGCATATCAGAGATTATGCTACTCACAGTCATAGAGCAAAAAGAAGTCTCCAGGGTTTTTTTGCACACAAGACAGCTCATGGATCAAGACATAAACAATGCTTTGCCAACAAATCGTTTAGAAACCCAAATTGAACCCTGTAGTAAAGTTCTGTTTCATAGACATCTAAACTGACATTTAGTCAAGTGAATTAACTGTTTGCCTGTTTTTCTGGTTGCATGAATAAATGTATCTAAGAATTTTGTATATGTTGAAATACTGCATCATGAATGTTTTTCCCTAATGGTGTTGAATGTTGTCATTTGCCATGGAAAAACACAACTCCATGTACTTGGGTGGTTTTGGTTTTGGTTTTGGTTTTTTTCAATCTGGCTTAATTTATATTCTTCATTTGGGAAGAATTTTGGCTATACTAGCTAGGTGTAAGAATAGGAAAATGCAGAATGAAGTGAGGAAAAATGCAAAATTAATCACTCTGTGAACATTGATGTCTATTGATATATTTAATCAGGCAACAAACAGGCAATGAAGACTCTCCTGGTTCTTTGACTAAGAGAGGGAATTAATGAGATACTCTTTCCTCATTACATGCCCCAGTGGCACATTGCTGGCAGCTGGCCATTTATGTCTCTGTGAGCACCAGTGATCAATAGCATCCAAACCGTTTTCTGTTTGCAAAACAGTGTCTTTGGCTGTCTGACTGCCATGGCAGATGGTCCAAACACAGAATGGTGATGGAGGCTGAGTGAATGCCTGCGATTTCTGGCTTCTGGTTGCTTGAGCTTTGGTATCAATATATCATTAAGAAATGTTAGGACATCTTTCCTGAATGAGTAGCAAAAATTGAGGTATGTCTGTATTCATTCCCTGACTTTTCCCGTAAGTTCTTAGTGGAAAAATAAAATAAAACTAAAATTCTCTAAGTTTTATATATAGTCCAACTGATCTTCTAATTTCTTTTTTTTAGGATCCCTTCTTATTCTGAAAATAGTATAGAGAAGAAATTAAACAAATCTCTAATATCTAAAAGTGCCAAGTTGGTTGATGAAGAGAGGGAAAATAATTGTAACAGTAGGAACAAGTATCATCAGATAGGACAGAAGACACCAAGCAGATACTTTTAACAAACAGTCTAAGAGAACTTCCTTAAAATAGACTTTGAAGATATTTATAGAAATTGGGAGAAGGAATGTCTTCTATTCTCTTGCCAAGTCCTGTAGCTGTACAATAATGTGCAACAGCATGTAACACAGAATGCTGTTTTGATTGGAGGTTTCTTTAGGAGTGACTGGTCCCAAAAAAAAAAGAAGTTATGAGTTCGTTAGCTTGAAGATATCTGTGCCAATTAATGAAGTCAAACTGCTTTCAGTGGCTGTAAATCACTTCAGAGGAAAGAAAGAAAGAAAAATTGTGCTGTCTGTATTTTGCTGTGATGCTACATTGTCACATATCAGCATTTTCTTTTCCTGTATAAATTAATTTTACTGTGGTCCACATATTTCTTCCTTAGATAAAAGATACAGAAATGAGGAAATTAGACCAAGGCAAGCAAATGTGGCTTTTGAAGATGTCTCTATCCTTTCTATAGATTGTACTGGCCAGAAGGCGATGGGCTGCTATCATGTCCTCTCTCATTCCTTTGCCTTTTTTCATGTGAGCAGTGGTAAAATAAACAGAAGTAATTTGAAATTTTCATTGCATGGTTAACAAGCCACAGTGCTTGCTTTGCTTATTCTGCTGAATAAGAATGTGCTGCTGACAGGAGTTCCTTAAAGGGGTGCTGGCACAACCTGATCCAAATAAACTAAAGCAAGAGATGGTTTGGATATATCTCACATAATTCAGACTGGAAAACTGTTCCTTTTGAGGCCATATTATATACATTGTTTCTTTTATGACGCTGCTTAGATTGTGTCTATATTAATAGTCCAGAAGGCTAAAATTTTTGTGATTTAAAATGTAAAAAGGAATTCAATATTTTAGCAAGGAAACGCTTTCTGCAAGAGATATATTTTGTTGGAAAAATACAGTTGTCTAAATTATTTATTCCATATCACTTACTGGTTAATAAATGTAAAAATTCATGTGTTCCTACATTATTTGACAGACTGCCATTACCAGATCATAAGTTTATGGGCTACTGGAAGGTCGATCAGCCAACAAATGCACAAAAGAAAATGCTATGTCCATCAGAAACTCAAAAAATAGATGTAAAGGTTTGTCTTTTAAATTATTTTTTATTCATATAATACTGGTTTTATGTATTGGAATGTGACAAATCTTAAATGTGATTAATTTCTTCAGGAAAAAGAGTGTGTACAAGGCATGGTCCTGGTTGCTTGTTCTTGGAGTTTTTACACTGACTATAAAAATTACTATTTTCATATACCTAGCTGTCACAGTGTAAGATGTGCTTGAAAATCAGTAAGCTTGGCCAAAAGTTCTTGAAAAGAACTATTTATAAGGATATTGAAAATACCTTATCTGATAAAAACTTTGTAGCTGTTTTGGATGTTTGGGAGTGGCCAGTTACAGGCCCCAGATCTCAAATTTTGGCTAAGATCAGTGACTGAAAAGATAGCTGTTTTCTGTTTCTATTTTGCCTGCAGCTGAAGTCTTACAGTCTTTGGCACTGGCAAGTTTGAGTCTGAGCCTTTGGTACAATTTGATCTGCAGCCAAAGTTTCTAAGTCCATTTCAGCTCTGAGTTCTTGGCTTAACTTCAGTAATTATTACTCCAGTGAGTAAGGAAAAACCTGTACTTCTAATGTGGGGTATGGGTGAGATTTAAACCTTATATAATAAGAAATTGCCATATAATTTCTTTGAAACAGAAATATTCTGATATTTTCCTTGCATGGACTGTGGACATTCAGAGAGTTTATAGAAAAGACATTTCCTTTTCCCTTTAATTTGTTTAGTAATAAATATAAAATTATTTACTCATTTTTTATTGTTAATAGTATTACAACATGAAGAAGAGCTCTGTATTTTCATGAAGAATGGGGTGTGGGATATTTTAGGAAGCCCTCATGGTTATTATTTGTTTTAGGGCCCTGTGTACTTAAATATTCAAGGCTTTCCACTGGAACGACATGAAGCCAGGTCCATCAGTTTCACGGAAGAACTTGCTTTTTGGAGACTGCCTTTAGATGAAATTAACTTAGTTTGCGATGTCACGGTAACGAAAGGTACAGTAAGAAAAGCTACTGACTTTTGTAATGATCTGCAATGTTACAAAGAGGTGAGATGTCCTGGAGATGAGGAAGGGCTGGGCTGTTGGGTTCATAAGTGCTTGCCAGTAGCCAGTGGTAGAATATAAAAGGGCAATACGAGGGATTTCAAGTGTAATAGCAACACTCCAGTGCATTTACAGTAGTGTTTATTTCTAGATATGCTTGCAGTAGGCTATAGGAATAATACTAGGAATTGTAATAAGAGAATTAAAAATATAGAGTATGGGATGAACTATAGGAATAATAACTTACCTTTTTCCACTTTTTTTTGAATAGTAGGTGAAATACCAAAATGATCCACTGAAATATGTGCATAAGTTCGCTGAGTCATTGGTGGTCATTGTAAGGATATGCATCTTTCTCCAACTAAGAGAAAGATGTGTAATTAAAGTAGAACACAGCCACAAAATTGCAAGTTTGTTAAATTTATATGTTCAACACTTCATTAGTTGACAAAACCAATTCTTTGACTTTTCCTCCCTCAATTCAGTTTTAATAGAAATCTTTTAATTTGGAGAGTACTGTGCTTTTTTCCTCTGTGCTCATACTGATTCTTTCTCACTGGACCAAACCTGCCTGAGTTACCTCTACAGCTTATGTCCCAGAGGGAATTGCACCATTGGGAATATTCATAAATGTTTTTAGGGTTCATCATTAAGCATGTATTGATGCCTTAAGTTTTTAGCTTTTGTAATTTTCAGATCCTGTACTACATTAGTGTATAACTCTGAACTCCATACAGAGTGTTAGTAACCTCTCTTCACATTTTGGTCATACAAAATAATCCTTCCAGGCCTAAGAACCAAGGTCACTCTCACAGCCTCAGGCCCTGAAAAGTATAAATGAAAGTGTGTGGGGGGGAGCAAACTGGGGGAATATGACTTCATTACCTGAAGCTGTAATTGGACAATTAACTTCTGATATGCAAATAGACAAAACTTGTATCTGTCTGAAAAACTCGTGACCATTGCCCATCTTGAGTGTAGCCTCTGCAAGGCTTTTGCACTGCCCAAGGTGCAGGACAGCTGTTAAAGGCCTTTAATAAACACCTGCTTTATTCTCTAACTCTGTCTAGCCTCTGTTCTAGGTAGGCATTCCAAGGCATCAGTCTAAACATGATTATGTATTATAAACAGATCTTTAATGATCAATACTGGAAGGCTGCTCTTTCTACTTACAGTCCAATATGCAAATACATTAGCAGACTCTCATGGAAATGAAACAGAAATTTGGTAGATTTTAATGGGTTTCAAGAATTGTCTGAAATTATTCAGGAAGGTGGTTTATGTGAAAAGTTCTGTACGATGTCTGTGCAATGTACTGTGTTTAATTATTAAACACCTGAATTTAAAGAGAGGATAGGATAGAGAAAGAAGAAGAAACAAGATTATAAACCAACAAAATCAGATGAACAAACTAGCAGCTGGCAGACACTGCAGTCACGCCTACACAAATGTGTCTTGGACTACTTGTTTAGACTGAATAGTGTTGTGGCAAGGTTCTGCCTGTTAACATTTAGTTAATATCAAGAGATCATTTCTCTTTATCTCCCTTGTCAACAGTGCTAATTTTTCAGTACTTTTTGCTGTATCATCTGCCAAGTTTATGACATATCTGTTTCCAGAAGAGAAATGCGCAGTGTCAGTAGCCTTTCACTATTTTGTTTTCTTATTTCAGAAGAGGAACATAAAAATGTTCTTTATGTTACTACATGCAATCCTGTTTCCTTGTACTTCATGAACATTTCTAGTAAGACTGGATACTTTGTGGATCTTTATGACCTCTTCCCAAGAACAGTTGGAAGTGTCTGGCAACCTTTTGTGACTGCAGCACCACTGGGAAATCCACTTAAAGGTCAAGTGGTTCTACATGAAGAGGAGGTAAAAAAAAAATGAAATTCCAGCTAAATGGTTAGTCATGGACAAAGTAGTATCATGAGGGTATGTCACTGGGGACTCTACTTCTATACACTGCACAAGGCTACCTCCTGCTGAATGTTCTCTCTTTTAATGTACTTGTAGCTGGGGAGTTGCCTTTAGCTTTGGTTTTTAAATTGAGATTTTCCTCTTACACGCTTTAGCTGGACAATGTTGTCTTCCATTCTTGAAGCTGAGTTCTACCTGCTTATCTTCTCTTACTGATAGAGGGAGATTGGGCTTGTGGGAAAAAGGGGGAGAGTGGGTCAAGTTCAGGAGTCTCAGTCAAACAGCATATGTTTGCAAAGTACAGATAAAGTGTTTTATGTGAACTTAAGTTCTGCTCCAATTTTGTCCCCCTTTTACTTTTCAACTAGTGTATAGAAGAGACATTTTCTGAGTCACCAAGTAAAATCTTGCTTGTATTTGCTCCATATTTGTTTTGTGATTCCTTGTATTTCTTCTTCTGTGACCTGTGAAGTGTGGAGACTAGAAAGAAGACTAAGTGAGCCTTGACATCCACAATGCAAATTGAGAACCACTAACAATTTCAGTGTTGGTTTGACTGAAACGCTTTTTTAAAGACAGTTATTGCATACTTCTCACTTTCCTTTACTATCTATGAGCTGATTGTAACATTTCCAATTCAAAATTTCTTTGCCCAAGAGTGGGAAGAGACAACAGTGTATACCGGGCTGCTGCTGTTCTTTTTTTAACATTAAAAATAGCTTATTAGGTTACCTAGCACTCACTGTGGTTTGACGTGGGCATTAAATCAGTCCTTGTTGTTGGCTGGTTTTCCTTTGAATTTCTTCTGTCAGTTTTTCAGTAGGTGAGAGACTTCAGCCTAAAGAACTTTTTGTACATTGAGTTGGGCTGTTGATAGTTTTCAGTCATTTCTGGTGTTTCTGCAATGCTGTTGTTCCAGGAACATTTGTCAGGTGTTGCTGCCACTTTCTGGTGTCAGATGCAGCTGTTAAGCTCAGTGCCTCATGAGAAACACAATTCTTCTGCCTCTGGTAGAACTGCCTGTGCAGATGCAGCTGCCTATTGGATACTTTCCAGTGCAAACTGGAAACAATATGATTCTGAGGTTACCTGCTTGTTGAACAGCTATAGAAATACCATTTGGGCTATTTTGAGGTGCACATAGCATGTTTTTTTGGTTCTAAATCATTTTCTTGGCTTCCTTTGGTGAAGTTGATGCAGAAAACTAAAACAGATGGCAGTCTGTCTTGTATTGAAGAATGTTTAGAATGTCTCACACTTTTTAATATAAAGCCAGCAATATTCTTTGCATTCCAAATCTCAACAATTCCTACCATTTTGTTTTTAACCAAATCACAGTAATATCTGGTGTCAGAAATAAAGGTTGTTCTGTGAAGCTTTAGGTAGTTATCTCAGAGTCTGGTTTTGGCTGTCCTCACAGAATATACCTTTTAGTGATGGTATGATAGATATATTTTTCAGACTCTGTAATAAAATTTGTGATGTGGAGATACTGTGGTAGTTCAGTGTCCCTTTCCAGATGACTTCAGTCATGCTGTAACCTCACGTTTTTCTCTAACAAAGCTTATATATTACCAGTTTCAGACTTGCCTTTCTTGGCAAGTGCTACAGATGAATACATCCTGTCTGTAAATAAGCTTGTTTTACACTGGAAAATAATGCAGAATTAAAATATTCTGAATATTTTGCATTATTTTAGAAGTTTTTACATATTTTTACCATTAAGACAGACCTTATTCACTGTTTGTGAAAGTACTGAATTTCCATTTCATTACTGAAATTCCATTTCATTACAAACTTGTTTGCAAAAAGTCTTAGGACACCATTCAAAAGTAATCTTAGACTTATTGAGAACTTAAGCAAGCCACTTAGAAAACAAAAAAAAGAAGGAAAATTATTCTCTTGTATATTGCATGCTTATAGCCATGGACTACATTGGTAATTTATTTGGGATTGGTTCTTAAGTGAGGCATTAAAACAAAGGCTGGACAAGTGCTGCTGTTGTAGTCTTCACAGCCTCTGCTATCCTTCCTTATGTTGGGGTTCAAGTGTTAGGATTTCTAGCCCCCACTGAATCACAAGAGGGATTCTCAAGCAGTGTAATTTTTCTACATAGAGCTTAGGTTTTATTCCTAACTCTTCCTGCAATGGAGCCATGGAAAAATCACGTGCTCTGTGCACCTGTGAAATGAGGTGGATGTTGCTGTGTATGAAATTTAATCCATTATTATTGATGTTAGCAGGTAAGCATATGGCCTAAGATAATCATCCAAGTTCCTTCTGTATTTGCTGTGAGACTAGAGGTGACCTGAAGAGCATTTCATCTCAGCTAAAGTACAACATGTTTAATTGCCCTCTGGAAGTTCCTCTCTCTTTTCACTGGCTACAGAAAGAGGCTTGACATATAGTCACAGTGCCTACATTTGAGTGTACTAAGATCACTGGCAGGCATAAATTCAGAACTTGCAGCATTCACATGTCAAGAAAAGTAGATTAGTGGCACATCTGCATTTTGAGCAAGGCTACAAGAGTTAGGTAGTTGTGCTAGGCTGCATCAAACAAAACAAGAAAAACAAATAATATAAATAACATATTTGATGCTGTAGAGATTCATCTGTGTTTAGTTGCAGAAAGACTAAGAAGTATTAACAATATTTGTAAAAAAAAGAACTTGTATTTATGAAATAAAATGGCCACTTGACAGCTGCTATTTCATAATAATCATTAATTAGACAATACCAAAAGCAGCATTTTCAATTTTTTTCTTTTAATAAAGGTCTTTGGAGATTAATGTTTCTGACTAAGTTTTAAAAAAGAATAATTTTGAATGGATGATAACCTTATTGGAGAAGATGAAATGATGATATTGTGGCTCTTAAATAAGCTTGTGTGTTTTATCTTGTTCCCAGAGGACATCCATCTAGATTCAGTAGAACCCTCCAGTTAAATAAAGTGAAAAATCACTGTTTCTTCCTGTCCTTTTAAATAAAAATTTACTGACAGTAAACTCCTCAGGGATTTAACTTAATGGCACAAGTGGGAGATTTATCTAATTTTAAGCCACATTTACATCTTCTTGGAAG
Source organism: Irena cyanogastra (assembly GCA_013397155.1). Lineage (NCBI taxonomy): Eukaryota > Metazoa > Chordata > Aves > Passeriformes > Irenidae > Irena > Irena cyanogastra. The sequence continues at coordinate 9,334 of VWZV01010621.1, read as the reverse complement.
GAAGGGTAGATGATTTTATTCCTCATAGTGGCCATTGGTTTCAGTGAGTGCAAGCTGTTTTGACTCTTATCTTTTTGTTCAGATTAAACTCATAGACTTTGAAAGGACTCTGCAGAAATCTCAAGTAACTTCTTTGTACGATGGGAATTGTATTCATCTTTTCAAAGCAGCTGTGCCTCTGCCATCTGTCCTCCCCACAAGTACTTCAGGGCTTGCTCTTATTTCCTGCTAAAGCTTTGTGCCCTCCATGTGCATTTTTCTTTCTGCATCTATCACATCTACTGCTAAGAAGGAGAACAAGTATAGACAGAAAATAATTTTTATAACTTTTATGCATGATTTTATATGGGGTTGTAGGAGCAAACTGCACATGGAGAATTGATTTACCTATAAATTAACAACACACTTCCAGGATTTTTTACAGGCACTTTATTGTGTTGAAAGGCTACAACTGGACAAGCAGTAACCTACAGGCTACCTGAGGGAGCACAACAAGCTTTGTTCAGGCAGTGTCCTGCTGGCATCCTTTAACTCTGCTTTTATCTTTCTTGGTCAGGAAGTGGGGTGGGGAGGGAAGGAAATGCTTCTCCCTGTCCCACGTGCTGCTGCAGTTCTGTCAAAGCTCTCTGATAACAAGGGAGTGAGAGAGTCTGTGGCACAGAAACTGACACAGAGATCCACCTCACTCACCACATGTAGGAGATGGCAACCATTTTTTAAAAGACTTCTTTTAACAGTTTGTGATCTGCCCTGAAGCACAAGTGAGAATGTGAATATGAAAGTACCAGTAACACAGTAGTAGTAACTTCTGTAACCTCTAGTCTCCATGATATTCTGATGTATGTCCTCAGAACAAAGGGTGTTTTCTTATTTTCTTCAAAAACTAGTTCTCCTCGTTTACATCTTATTATATAAGACTTTCCTTTTCTATGAGTACACCTTATAGTAAAGATCTGCTTATATAGAAATGTGTGCAACTTCTGTAGAATGGGAGAAGGCTCATTTTCCATAAGCACAAAGCTTATACCACTACTTGTTGTTCTCAATTCACTGAAATCTCAAATACAGTCTCCCAAATAATCTGAAGACACCACTTGCATTAATTAGAACACCAATAATCTACTTGCAAACATTTCCCTGCCTCTGAAGATGTGATGGTTTGAGCCCCAAGCCATGCATTTTTGCACAGACTTTTTTCAATTGAACCTGATGAACACTATGTCAATGTTTGTATCTGTTCCATTATTTATAGTGTCAGGGTTGTTACGTTTCTATCACTCAAGAGATCCTTAAGTAGCTTTGATAGAAAAGGTGGGACAAGAGGCAAGAGGATGTATGATTACCCTGCCAAGCTAAAGATCAGCCTCAGTCTGAAGCAGACTGTGTTTGCAAGCTTGCTTGCTAAGGACATGAGCATTGAGGGCAGAACAGATCAAAACTGACAGTGAGTTTGGGGAGAAGCATACAAGAATGTTAAACTGAGTTATTTGCACTGTCCCACTCTGAAACTTCCCCAAGCTCTCCCCTCTGTCTGCAAAACCATAAGGAACAACTTCCCATACCAGCAAAATGAAATCACAGCCCTGTTTGGTTTAAGAACATTTTAGAGGAAAATGCTGGCTAAAATAAAAACAGCAATAAGGAAAGGGAAACTTTGCAGTAACTAAAAATAAAGGCACACCACTTCACAAGATTGGTTATTGCATCTGTCCAGAGTTTGGAATTCCAGACATTGGGGTCGGGAGGTCGCCCAAAGGTTACTTTTCTCCCAGTCAAGAACAAGCAGAGCGGAATTGCACACCAGCGTCTTCTCCCAGCCCACTTGAAGAGTTGCCAGAGCTGCTCTTGGATGTGTTCACAAGTGACGCAAAAATCTATTCTTAAACACAGACAGAATATACATCAGTCACTTAGCACAGAAGGAAACCATTAACATCAAAAGGGGTGGAGTAGAGAAGCTTTTTATACTACCAACTGCTCTCATAAATTTAACACTAAGTGGAAGAATGTAATTGATTTGTATGTGTCCTTTATCTCACGTGGAAGGCTAATGGTGTTTCAGAATTGTAGAAATGAAATATGGCAGAAAACCAAAATCCAAAGCAAATGTCCTATTTTTTTTCCTGAATCACATTTCTATAATTTTAGTTTGTGATACATAAGCAAGCTTCTTTTTTTAGAAATATTGAACTTGAACTGAAATTCCCAAATGCGCCAAATAACATTATAATATTTTAAATACTTTACCATATTTAGCTTCAAATTACTGTCATTATTAAAGTTAACTCTCACAAATATTTCCAGTGAAAGTATGAAGAGTACCCAAAGAGAACAAAACTGCTGTGACTCAGATTGTTTGTATTTGTTTTATTTAGGGGAATTCATGGGAATTTATGTTTTACTTCCTTAACGTCTATTGTGCGTTATTGCACATGTTGTACGTAGGCAGTTTACTTTTAGTAAGTCCTTGCAGAACCTAATGTCCTTGCAGAAGTGAATGTTTCCTTGAATGGTAAACAAAAAATGGAACCCAAGACTTAATTAACTTATTCCTTTGTACCTTTTGAATTTCATTTGATGCAGTTAAGGTTGGCCCTGAATGACTATTGTCTGGAATTCTTAGTTAAACACATTAGGAGCAGCTATAGTATTTTGCAAAAAGAAATGCTTAAAAATCCCCCATCATTTGATAGTATGTGTTGACCTTTGGGCATCAAGTAACGAAGGAGAAATCTGAGTTCAAAATTTAGCACAACATTTTTTCATGTGATGCATGGAGATTTGCACCATCCCATCTGCTTCTGGTCTCCATCCTTTTTAGTCATCCTGCTGTCCTCCAACAGCTGTCCTACCTCTGACACTATAAGCTGGATCACAGGATTGTCACACTGTGGGATATTTAATAGGCTCCATAGTATCAGAAGTATGAACTTGGAGAGAAAGTACTAAGCCATTTCTTCTTTCACCAGTTTGTCACCTTCAGTGGAACTTAAACAATAGGTACAACAGAAAAATGGTAGAAAACACAAAAACCGAAATGAAATAGCTTAGTGACTTGACACTACTAATTAGCATGTCTCTTATATGTCTCTGTAGCTGCATCTTAAACATGTAAGCCATACTAGTCCAGTTCCTAGAGGTTATGCAAAAGTGAGTGTGAGATGTATAGATAAAATGCTATGGAAAAACTGTAATATCATTCTAGCCCTTGCATGTACTTAACCTCTTCAGCTTCTCTATGAATTTCAAAATGAACCAAGATGATCCAGCTTATGTTTTGCAACAAAATCTAGATCATTTTTTCAAAATGTCTAAGTGGCTCAAATTGCACAAGTGCTTTAGATAGATTCATTGTAGTCTCTTAAATGAGCTTGAGATGTACATGGATCTGCTTTTCATTTACAGAGCAATGTTGTGTTGTTGCTGGATACAAGCAATGGTGCCCTTTGCCAACTTTTGCTCTCACCAGATGCTCGAGACTCTCCTAAGAGAACATCTTGGTGGAGCAACAAAGAAGAGATGGTGAGGAATAGCACCTGCCCCTATTATACTACATTTTTTTAAAGCAAATGTCAGTATTGGAAAAACAGGATCATTAAGTTTTTCCTGGTTTTACAGCCCAAGCATTTAATTGTTTACTCTTATGTATGTTTAAATGTCTTACACATAAAATAGTATTGTTATGGAATATTGATATAGAAGTACATATACATTTTCTGAAGATATGTGTCTTTAAAATACCCCTTTTTAGGGCTAGAACTGGAAATAATGGGCCATTTTGTTACAACAAATTATGTCTAAAATAATGAATGCAGTTATGATACAATTTATGACTAGGAACAAGGCAAGCTAGATAGCGTTTTGAGAGGTAATTAAAGCTGTGGATTCTTCTAAGGAAAGGAAAAAAACTAGTACACTTTCAGAGGAGTCAGGGAAACTCACTGGGACAAATCTAACAAACACTGATTTTCATATGATATATGTTTATACAGAACAACTACAAAATGTGCCGAGAGTTTTCGCACAAAAACTGGCTGGTGTTCTACAAAGAAACAGGGTGAGAGTAAATTATATCCTTGTATTAAATTGTTTTAAATCAGATCTCCTTGTGTATATCCCTATCTGATTATTCTTTTCTTGGCTTCCAATTTTATAGAAACCACCTTATTGTACTGGATGTGTTGGAGGGTCAAACTCACACCATCTCACTTCCAATCAGTCTGAAATCTGTCTTCCTGGTGGCTGAAGACCGGTGGCTCTTGGTGGAAAACCAAACAAATAAGTTAGTTCAGCCTAGTTTTCTTGGTGGGATTATTTCTTGTTTGTATCACATTTGTGTTCAGGAGTTTCACTCCCGGTCTCAAACTTAGTTTTTTCTGTTTGTGAAACTGACTGGACTTAAAAAGCAGGTGTTTAAGATGGAGGTTTGATTTGCTGTGGTGAAAAGGCAGGTAGATTTTAGTGTAGGAAATGAAGAGGATATGCCAGCCTCTGAAAGTCTAGACTAGCTTTGATCATAAGAGTGTTAATATTAATTTTACTGAGGTGATATTGACCTTTAGAAACGAGAATATTGGTGGGCCTGTCTCTGGAAATACAGACATATTGTCCAGAGTTAGCACCTGCTTCCTTTACTTTTATGGTCACGTGAAAGAAATGTTACTCTGCTGTCTTGTTTTTATAAATGCACAGCAAATGAAAGTGTGTAAATAGTTGCCAGAAGACAAATCTGCCACTTGCTGGCCTACCCTTTCCTATCTCACAGATGTTTGGGAAATTATATTTAGTTTTAGCAAAAGGTGCTGATAACCTTGTTTATATAAATGTAGAATGTTTTCACTGTTTCAGAAGATAGAAGTCCTTGTTTAGAGTGACAAGTTTAATCGGGAATTACTATAAATGTCTGTCTTTTACAGGAAATTTCTTTTAACCAAGCATGCCCATATGGAAGCTCAAGGCAGTGAGGTTTGCCAGCTGCATGCATTGAGTGAAGAGCCAGCTGACATGGGATTTGGCTTAACAACAGGTACTGAATGCAAGCTTGGCTAGTTCCTTTTTTTATTGTTCTTTTTGTCATTTCTGTTTGCAGCTGCACAAACAAGACTCTTTAAAGGTCTCGGTAGCCATCTCTCTGATTCTGTTTTTACCCCCTTATCACGTTTGGTTAATAATAACAGCTTTTCTCAAGGCATGGCACATTCCATGCCCAAACTTCAAGTGGTTTGAATAAAGTATTTTTGTTTCATTCTAGCGTTCAAGACCCTCAGTCATGGACTTTGAGCAAGCAGACAAGCATGTAGAATGGAAAAGGAAGAAAGAGGACTAGGCAGGAATTAGAACAGGGATAGAAGGGAACAAATATACTAATGATTCCAGGCTGTAGACTGTTGCAGGTCTGCTACTCACACTCAGATGAGATAGAAGACATTTCCCAGCCCTTAGAAAAATACAAACCACCTACTGTTAAAACAGACCAGAAGTCACAGCTTCTGTAGTTCTGTTGATAGTGTGCAGGAGGCCATTGGGACCATTACACTGACGTTAAAAGATATGGGGAATTTGATCAGTAAAATTCCCAGATGGTGCTAGGCATTGAGGCATGTCTTAGTTACACAGTAAGGCAGAAATCTGCTATGGTCATCATTCTGCCTGGTAAGATCTGTCTATCTTCAAATCTGATAGCATTTTCAACCCTGAACATTTGATCACGGTGCACAAAATCTTTAGTCTACTTGGTTTAATAAGACTGGAGGTACATGTGCATCCCACCTAACAGTTCATAGGGTTTGGTCATTGTATATCAGAGAGGCAGAAGAAAGAAACAGAGAAACCACTTCGTATCTCTTAAAGAAGGAACAAGTTTTGTTTTCGTTCTTGTGGCTAGCATAAATAAGAAAAATTAGCTTAACACAGTGTAAACATGGTACAAACAAATGTTATTGACAAGTAATAGGGCTTCATTTACATAAACAGCAACCAGGTGGATACCAAAAACTAACCATAGCCTAAATATCCAGAATCCTTTTTAACTCTTCTACAGTTTACTCTACCAACTTATCAAGTGCTATCAGACCACAGTAGTTTCCTTCCTCTTACTACCTTATTTAGAAACCATTCTGAAGTATCATTCCTCAGATGAATAGAAATGTTATTATAATTTCCAGTCTCAAAGTATTTGTGGGCAGTTTATTGCTGCATGCTTTCTGTGCTATTTTTATCCTTTGTTATCTTGTTTCTTCTCTTCCAATCTGAAATGTTATCATATCTCCTGTCCACCTTTTTCCAAATCATCCAGCAAACCCCAAATGTAATATCTTCAGTCTCTTCTTGTTCTTTGAGGCAGAATCTGTGGCAGGAAAACTGAAAAAAGGTACACCAGTGTAGGTTTACTGCTGACCCAGACCATTTATCCTTTGAGGGTGGAAAGATTTTCTCCCACTGCCATGTAAACAAGATAGTCTTGTGCCCATTAAAGTGGAAAGAGTGCAGAACTAAAGATAGCAAGTTCTGACTGTGTTGGTAATTTGAGGCAAGGTAAAGGGCTCTCAGAGATGCACAGAATAAAGTTATGTTTTTCTTAGCTTAAAGACAAAGAAAACCAGACCATTATTTAACAGAAATGCATTACAAACAACATTATTTAAATTGCAAAGACAGCAAGAGACTCACCAAGAAATGTCACATTGACACTTACCTGTGCAAACCTATGTTTTGCCTTCTGGTGCATTGCATTATAAAAATTTTCAATGACATCACATGTTTTTCTGTTCTATCCCATAGGCTTCCTGCCTCATTTGTACAGTAGACAGCAAAATTAAGTGGTGTAAGCGACTATAAAGCTAGTATTTCCTGATTTTAAGTACTTGACTTTATGAAAATAGGATTACTTCCTTCTCCTCTGTGTTATAGTATAGTATAATCACATCTTCTGCTTTTTAGTAATTTTATGCTCAAAGTAATAGCCAATGTTCAGTGCTCAGCACTCTTACAGTTAATATTGTTTCCTATTGCACATCTGGATTTATTGACTTTCATTTCATTTAATTTTCCTGTTTAGTGTCAGAATTGTGTGTGCCTCATGCAGTTTCAACTGACCAGCTCTCTTCAGAAAACCTCAGTGCAGCTGTGGGACAAAAGATCAGCTCCCCCAACAGGATCTTCTCAGATGAGCATAATTATGCTACTGTTGTCATTGGTTTCCCCGACCTCTTGGTAAATACTCAGCAGTATTGTACAATGAAATAATATAGTCTCATTTTTTCTGTAAGCTCTTAAGTAGCTGTTTACCAAATGATTTAGGGAATGACAGCAAGGGACAAAATTCATGTAGTGTATGCCATTTGTTATGGTAGTCTAATCTAGGGGGATGTCGGTGGCTTTTTAGGTAATAAGAAATGGGACAGTACAATGTCTAGCACAGACAAAATTCATTTTTGGTAAGCTCTGAACAATGCTGGCTAGAGTAATATTTTCTAAATCGTGGTTTTACAGTTTTTTAGTTAAGCATAACCTCTGAGAAAAAGGATATCGATATAATTTTGAACTGTTCGGTGTGAACTTCTTGCCC